>JAJONW010001560.1:0-72445 GCA_029582385.1 Solanum tarijense
GGATTTATTTCAGCAGAATTATTGACCAGATATTGCAAGCTAATTGGTCACAAATACCCTGACCACATATGTTCAAAATGCAATGGAGAAGATAACGTGATTCCCTATGTCCAGCTGGAATAAGATAAAGACGGAAGGAGATAAGAAGAAGAAGACAAGTCAAAAAGATAGATTGAAAAAGTTAGTACAAAAGTCATAATAGTAATAGTAGTATGTCTTAAATATAGCATGACAAGTGTAAAGTAGTCAAAAATAAGAAAAGAAGATACGGATGAAAGGAGATAAGAGAAGAGATAAGAAGACACTTGTAAATATACTAGTCTTATTATTGAATGTAATGTAAAATAAGTCAAATAAGTGGGTAGTGTGTGCATGTGCATATTAAAAGAAAAATGACAAATGTAATAAAGTAGTATGGGCAAGTATGGGCAAGAGGGGACAAGTGTAACAATTATATGGGTAAGTGTAAGTAGT
This sequence comes from Solanum tarijense, assembly GCA_029582385.1. NCBI lineage: Eukaryota > Viridiplantae > Streptophyta > Magnoliopsida > Solanales > Solanaceae > Solanum > Solanum tarijense. The sequence continues at coordinate 475 of JAJONW010001560.1, forward strand.
AGGAATGGTAGGTGTAAATGGTAAGTAAGTAGTACGTAAGAATTCCTTTCTATATAAGTGAAGGGATATGTAAATGTAAAGGCAGGCAATGCCTAAAGCAATAAAACTCTTCATCACCGATACTGAAATGTACAAGAGAACAAAAATCACACAAAATCACGCAACCAAGCGAGAAACCAATGAAGTAAAGCTAACATCAATTCACATTCAAGCAACAAGGAGCACTTTGACCATAAACAATAAAACAACAAAATATCCAGAAAACAAAATAAAAGCAAAATACAACGAAAAGGCTAGGTATAAAAATACCTTCTCCCCACCAAAATAACATACACAATGTCCTCAACGTGCTATAAAAACTAAATGTATCAAGAGAAAGGAAAATAGAGGGAGAGTAAAAATTCCGCTGTCAGGCTAGGCCTAAGGTGAACTCTGCACATCTGGGGTGGCCTCAATATGGGAATCAGTGCCCAGCTCGGGAGGTCATTGTAACTATCTTCTCTATGGGATAAGACATGCTTGAGCCAATAATGGATGTATCGCGCAATGAGGTCTCAATAGATACCCATGCCAAATAACCCTCAAAGTGCTCTAGATTCTCGAACACTGCTTCATCACGAGCCTCTAGCTCCTCCTCATCTGTTTCAGGTGTGTCAGACTCTCCATCATCAACAATTGTAATTGCATCTCTAATCACAGTAGGCGAAGGGATCTCAGAAAAAACTGGCATATCGGTACTGGGTTCCTAGGGAACTTCTTCATTGCCCCATTACATCAAGATATTAGTGGACTTCCACTCATCCACATCATGTCGTAGACCAGTAGTATTAGCCTTCAAGGTTGTCGCGTCAGTAGAGGTACGGTCTGACATCTCACATACCTCAACCCGGGCAGTGAGAGCATGTAATGTTGCCTCATGGGCCATGATCATCTCCCGATTTACTCTCAACTTCTTTCAATTAGGAGGCAATAATGCATCTATCAATCAATCGATCATAGAAGGCATAGCGGCCTCAACCTTCAAGACCCTCACATAGGCCGAATAGGCAAGTTTTCCCATTTTGTATATCATGGCCTCAGTCAAGGGGCTGGGAAGCAATAACAGGAGCAAGTGTAGTAGAAGTGGAGGAGCTAGGTATACATGTCGGCTCAACTACTAGAGTACACTGAGTAGTGTGGAACTCCATGGTCTCTTCATCGAGCACAAAAAAAGTGTGTACCAGAGCCTTTTTACTTCTTTTAGCTTCATATTTACTGTACTCAGCTTCAATCCTACGAATATGAGTAGACAATGTCATAGTCACGTTAGTATATGTCTTCGCCCCAAAGGGCACACTAGCTCGGTGACACAAATCACTAATAATCACTGGAAATGGAAATGAGGTTTAGTTTTGTTTTGCCAATATCACTATATCCTGAAAAATTATCTCCCCAAGATTCAGTCACTCCTGATAAACAAAACAACCCAACAGTGCAGCTTTTGGATACCAGATGATTGATTCGTTTTGATATGGCATCATGGTGCTGCTAATAAACCCAAATCAATATCAAGCTGCATATTCAGATCCTTATTTTCAATCATAGCTCTTTCCTCTAGCCAAGTATGTGTGATATCACTTAACAACAAGGCAAGACACCCCTTCAATTCCTCTAGCATCTTGGTTTTGACATTGTCAGCAAAAGGATGGATAATGTGTACTACAGTAAAAAAATCACTGATAACAGTTTCACTGCACATTACCTTATTTACCCGCACCTCTACATAGTTAACCGGTGCTATCAACCCATCTTTCGTCTTCCCTTTCAAGATAAACCGCGCATAACCTGATATCAGTTACACTGCACATTACCTGATTTACCCGTACCTCTAGATAGTAAACTGGTGCCATCAACCCATCTTTGTTCTTCTCTTTCGAGATAAACCTCGCATAACCAAAGTGATACGACGACCTATTCGGTGAGTCTGTTTGCCATTATTTTTCTGTACCTTTGATTGAAATGTTTCAAACTTGTTTCCGATGTTTTGCAGACATGGTCATGACCAACATAGACATGCCACCCCGGAAAATAGTATGGGGTATCACAATCAACGAATGGGGATCAAATCCTCCAAAAAGAGAAAGGTAAGAGCCTGAAACTGGTGGTCAGCGCAGGGGCAAGAGGCCTATATCTGACAGGGTGTCTACAGGTTCCCAGGCTTCTTTATTTGTGCCTAAGAATCGTCAGCCTTTATAGGTCCTGGTGATATGAAATCTGGGAATGAACTTACTCCGACTCAGCCAACATCCCTCTACTTCAGGTCTATCTGCCCCTCATTTCTCTTCACGGCTCCCAGCAAACCAACATCACTAAGGCTATGCTCATTAAGATGGGGCACCTGGTCCATTCAGCGGCGTGAAGGCTACCAGACTTGAGAGAGACATCCCATGTATGATAGAGTGTCTTCATTGTTGCACTGACCCCTCTTCAGACTTCTATTAACTCTCTCACCACGAGAGTTGAGGCTTGTGAGAGCAGGTAGGGGGAGACCTCTGAGGTTACGACTTCGAAAGATGAAGTTGTTGATCTGAGGAAGGATGTAGACTATCTAAAGTCTACATACTTCACTTTATTACTGGAGGTTGCAGACGATTTGGATGCTCCTGACACTTCAGAGATTCATCCGGCCACCACTAGAGATGTGCATAGGGGTAAGGCAGCAGCTGATGAGCCGAATGTCGAGACCGATGAAGAGCAGATAGAGATACCGGAGAAGAGAATATATGGAGACTTGCCAGAACTTGTGGAGACCATTGTGCAGTCGGTGATCCAGACATCGCTGATAGAGGCATCCATATGTGGATCCACTAGAGCTGGTCCGTCTGAGGTGGCTTCGGGTACTGCGGCTTGAGACCAGAGCACTTCTCTGGGTATTGATGCCCACATAGATGGACTGATTGAGAATACATGATCCTTTATTTACCTCCCTCTCTGTCTTACTTTATTTTGACTCTTGGATATTTTTATTTGAATTTGAAGACAAATGATTTTATTTGTGGTGAGGTGAGGCCCACCTTTTATTAACCTTTTGAGACTCTCTTGTTTTGTGTATATATTTAGGTTTTGAGTTATAATTGTGTTTTACACTACTTTTGTGGATAATTCAACTTGTGGCTCCTTATTTTAAAATGATAAATGAATTTTTGGACCCTTCCAAAAAATTGTGCCACCTCTTGTTGTGTAAAATGTGGTTATGCTCTTGCAAATATGAGTATCGGTTTTGATCAATACCGATGACTTGAATATTGCTCATAATCAAACAAAAATGAATGTGCGGCTACGATGAGTCCAAATGAAGTTTCATAGGAAATATGTGAACTTTTTGCATCTAGTTGTGATTAGCCAAGTATAGAATTCAGTCTCTTGTGATGAGCACTGCACACTAGTTAAAGTGTGGAGTCTTGTTTGACATTGGTGTTTATGCCTTGTGTGATGAGCTTACCGTGAACCATGTGTGATGAAACCTAGAATTTTCCCAATTGGTATGGTTGAATAAGTGAGGGAATCTCTTGACATGATCTTAGGCAACTTTGAAGAGTGTGAAAATTTTGATAGTATACCTCTTTTGTGGCCTACCTTGTGAGTGTGTGAACCTCGTTTGAGCACCCTTTGAGCCTTAACCTTTTCTTGGAAGAAACTTGATGACATTGTGACCTTTCTTGATCCATTTACCCATAATCCTCATGATTTTTGGGTTTTTTGAGTAGCCAACTTAGGCCAAAAGCTTAAGTTGAGGATGTGGTGAAAAGAGAAGGTAAATCAAGAATATCAAGAAAGTCCCCTTTGACCCATGGTTTTGAGATAAAGTGGAACCCCTCCATACAAAATAAAGACAGAGAAAAAGAAAGAGAATGGAAAAGTGGTGGAATAAAGTTGGGAAAATACAAAGAAAATATAGTTTCCAACAACCCATGGAAAATGAATAATGGGATTTCTTTTAAGAACGAATGAAAATGATGAAGAAAACCAAAGGAAGTGTTGTTCACACCATAATTCAAGAGGATATAACTCACTAAGCCTAAATAATCTTGCATTTGCAATCAGCCCCATTACAAGCCTTGAAAATACCTTTTTGATCTTTAGTGAGCCAAAATAAGGGTTGATTGGAAAATACGGGCAAACCTATGGGTGAAGTCATGCATTGTGTTCATCCTTGTGAGTGTGAGTGTTGTATTTGATTTCGAATCTTTAAAATTGTGAACTATTGTGTGTGAATATGGAATTATTCTTTGTGTGAGCGTATTTGAGTACCTTTGTTGAGCTTGAATTTGCATTTGAAGAAAGTATTGTGAGCTTGAGACATTTGGTAACGGTAAGTCACAACTTGAATCTTTGAGTGCACAATTAATCTTTGCATGAGTACGTTGAGATTTCTTGTGTGCAATCGTTATTGAGTCTTGTGTTGCATTGTTTGAGACATCCTTTTTGAACTACTAAACCTGAGTTTAACTTGAGGACAAACAAAAGTTTAAGTTAGGTGTGTTGATGAGTCCATGCTTTGAACTCATTTACGGGTTCATTTTAATAAATTTAGTATCCTCAAATGCATATTTTGTGCCAATAATTGGTGTAAATCCTTGAGTTTCAGGTATTTGGATTGGGGAGCAAAGCATGGACACAAAGAAAATAAGGCATGAGGATCGCCTAATCCATTAGGCGAATCGCCGAATGGCTAATGTCTCACCTAATGTTCAAGTATGCCAAGTCCTGAAGGAGAAAATCAAGTCGGCAATAGATAGGAGCACTCGGCGAGTCGCCGAATGGCTCCGCGATGCAGTGCCATATAGCCCAAAGTTATAGAGCTTGAAGTTATTGAAGGCAAAAGTAAAATGGCGATGAAATTAACCAAAGGGCGGATCGCTGAGTGGATTGGCGATCCCAACCTACAGAGCCGAATGGTCCTTCGCAATACATTTTTGACAAATATAAATATGTTTTGAAATTCTTAGTTTAGTATGTAGTTTAGAATCTAACATTCAATTTTCAAGTTGAGAGCTTAGAACTGAGTTTTTTGGAGACATTTTTCCTTAGCTTTGAAGATTTAAAGATTTCCATTTCAGAAAAATTGGAAGTGGGTGTTGAAGACTCTTCATCTTAGACCTTTGTAAATATTATATAAATCGTACCCAATTGTTGGAAACAAAACTTGGTAACGATTTTTACCTTTTTATGATGTCTAGCTAAAACCTCAATTCTCGGGGTGTGATTATGTGATTATGGGTTGATTTAGTTGTTGGGCACTGTTAATTGATAGTATAAATGTTGTTTAAAAGTGATTTCGTTCAGTAATTGTTGTTGAAATTAATGGGTTGTAGTTGCAAATACAATCCTAACTTCGTGTTTTTGGCTTGCTCGAGAGAGAAGTTTTAAAACCAAAATTTCTAAATCGATGGTCTGTGGGTATTGGGTTGTCATATGTTCAGCTCGAGAGAGTGAACTCTAAATCGTTTTCCACATGTTCAGCTGGAGAATATGAATGGACTAAAGCGAAGGTTGTTCTTTATTACTGCTTATTAGTGTTCGGGAGAAACCAATTTGATTCGGGGTAGATTATTCGAGAGAAAATTTACCCCCATTAAATATAACTTATTCATTGATTTACTGTTATTCACTATTAATTGCAATTACCTGGTTTTCTACCTTACCCCATAATCCAATCACATCCGAAGAACTTGTCTATATACTTGTTATTTTCGTATTATTTGTCTTTGTAGCTCATAGTAGAAACCAATCCCTCGGATATTTGACGCATGTGTCACCACAAATTTTAACCATTCTTTTATTCGTAAATGGTTTTAGTTATGATTGACTTGAGCATATTCTTACTTACCTATTGATTCTTAATTACAAACCACTCTCTTGGGACTCGACCCCAACTCACATAGTTGGGTTATATTACTATTGAACCATCATTGACACTTAGTATTGCATGAAGTGTCCTGATACGTGAAATCATCCATCCGTAGCAAGATGGCGTGCTAGCCACGTAATAAGTGACTCCCTCTGCTCTACATTCTGCTGAAATGCCCCACTATGAATGATGCCTATCCAATAGTCAAAATCTGCGATATTGATGGGTAGATAGTGATCCAGGCCACTGATAAACCTATGGAGAGTGGTCTCGGAGATGTCTACAGGGAAACCCCGTACTAGTGTAGCTTCAAGTGGAGGCTCAGCTGCAGTCTTGGCCTGTTGGAGATGGACCCTCTGATGGTGGCGGCATAGGAATCGTTGAACTCACAGACTATCTCCTTGATGTACCTGCATGGGGTCTGTGCCATCCACTCACTCCTGTGTCTCCGAAAGAGCTCCTCAAAGACTGTAGCTGTGTGGAGGCTACCTGAGAGAACCCTACGCTCCTTAGTGACTAATCTGGTCATCTTATCGTTCTCATTAAGCATGCGAGCATCAACATAAATTTTATATTGGCCCTCCACAAACTATATATTAGGCTCCAGAGCAACTGGTGCAAACTCAGAACTGGGAGGCACTGGAATACTATCAGCCTTAGAAGACGAGGCGGTACTACTTCTAGAGTTGGAGCCGAATTGTGACTTTGAGCTAACCGGTGAGCCGATCAATGTGGCCCCCTCCTTAGACTGGGGGAAGTTACCACGTTAGAACTCACCTGATGGGCTCGGTTCCTCGTAGTGCGAAAGGTAGTAAGGGAGGTCCCGATGTTAGGAGGAATATACTCAATGTATTCCTCAATGATCATACGTCACAAAGGAGCGACGGATTTATATTTTCTCTAAGCGGCAAAGGTTGGAGCTTGCTTCGGGGACATGGTACCTGTGGAAGCTTAGTTAGTACCAAAATAGGGCAATAATACGCATGGTAGAATTTTAGAACAAGTGTCGGACCAACACACCAACTCAAAAAAATTCTGAATAGTAGCTGAACCGTCGACCTACAATGGGTACCGATGGTCCATCGATAAAACAATGGTCTATGGGTTCCTTCTGTAGGTCAGAGTAACCAAAATTGGGTTTCTGAAGTGGGAATCACGGATGTGCAGAATGGTCCATCTATGGAATGATGGACCGTAGTCCACACTGTGGTTCGACATTTGGTGAAAACTCTGTGTGCAAATGACACAAGGACTCGACCTACAATACGTAGGATGACCTACGGTCCGTGGATGGGGTGTCGTGGGTAAGTTATGTGCCAGGTTTCAGAACTTGGTTAAACTTCAACCCTTATTTTCAATAAGTATTCACCTAACCTAGATCTAATCATAAATTTCAACACAATATATGGTAGTTTATCATCCTTAGGGTTGTGATTACACATTATTCAATTTTTTAACAGATCGAAGAATACAAACGCTAAGTCAAAACTTCCATTTAGACTTTTTATTTGGGTTGGTTGGTTTTAATTAACTACACCCTCACATACCATCATACCAAGGGTGTTTATAACCTATACTTCAACATTCAATCATGAAACGAACAACCTAAGGTCAAGCTCATCGATGCAATTTCAATTGAAACAATGAAGTGATTCAAAGATCGAGAGAAATATGGTTACCTTACAAGTAATCACTGATGAGGAGTGTGTGTTGCAGAGAAATTTGTGACCCTTTTCTAGCCTTCCGAAAATGAACCCGAACTATGGAATCTTTTGGGAAAAAAAAGTGCAAGAGGGGATGATTTTGGAGAGAAAAGTCAATTTATGGGATTTGGGTAATTGAATGTGGGAGTGATATGGGGGATTGATTAAGGATTTTGATTTATTGGAGGGTTGGAAATTGGTTGGGAGGGAGTTTTGAAAGTGGGGAATTATTTTGAAATTGAAAGGTTATATTAAAGGGAAGTCCGGGTCAGGTCAGGCAAACCCTAATTTTGGACCCACAACGGTCTGTGGGTCGACTTACGGACCGTACGTCTGGTCCATAGGTCACTCTGACACTTAGCAAATTTAGAAAACTTACCTGGGGTGTACAGATGCCATTCACGGCGCGTGGATGGACCAACGGACCGTCGATCGAGTCCGGAGACCACTGAACAACTATTTTTCTACAGATTTTGCCTTTCGTCCCTACACACATAACAACCATTACGACTCTCTTTTTACAATTTCTGGACACTTTTTAGACATGGACCCTATTCTATATCTATCCAACACTAATACAAAAATAAAACACCTATCTAAAGAGATACAAAAATTAAAATAAAAGAAGATCTTGGGTAGCCTCCCAAACAACACTTGATTTAACATCGCTGCATGACACAAATCCCTTGATTACTCAGACTTCATCAAGGAGCCATGCCTTTATCAATGTATTTACACTCTAAAAATCTCCCATGTACATTTTTATCCTCCGGTGGTCGACCTTGAATCTTTTTCCGATATTTTTCTCAAGCTCAACCACTCTATGTGGGGACACTTGAGTCACTCTGAATGATCCAATCCACTAGGACTTGAATTTGCCAGGAAACCAGTGCAACCTTAAGCTAAACAACAACACCATAGTTTGCGTTGTTTGTCTCTTGATCGTGGTGTTTTCTTTTGTTGAAGAGGGTTGCACCTAATTTCAGCTTACAAGACAATTTAGCACCTTGTCCAACAATGTGACTCACCACAGAGACCCATTTCACATCACTCTCCTGCTTCATAGACCTATAAATGTTAAAGGTCACTTCCTCCTTATTCAGTTGTAACTTCATCTTCCCTATCTCCATATCAACTAAGGTGTGCCCAGTTGCAAGGAATGGTCTTCCTAGGATGATGATGACCTCACAATCAACCTTGCAATGAAGTATCACAAAGTCCACAGAAAAAATGAATCAGCCCACCTTCACAAGGTCATCTTGGAGAACACCAATGGGCTTCTTCACAGTTCTGTCAGCCATGAGTAATTGCATTGCAGTCGATTTTAGAGCCCCTAAACCTAAATTATTGTAGATAGACAATGGCATCAGATTAATACTAGCTCCTAAATCACATAAGCCCTTTGCAAAGTGCATCTTACCGATGGTGCAACGAATAGTGCAAACTCTAATGACCTTGTGGATATAGCACTACAATGCAACCTTTAATCACTTTCAAAACTACCCTTTTTTTGGTTACCAAGTATTTCACGAATTTTGCATATTCAGGAATTTGCTCCAAGGATTCTATTAACAGGACATTGATGGAAAGTTGTTTCAACATTAAAATGAACCTACGATATTTTACTTCTTCAGTCTTCTGCACTAGCCTATGTGGGAGAGGAGGTGGAGGGCTAGGCATGGGAACAACCTTCTAGGTCAACTCAGCCTTCATTTTTGTGGAATCTTTCGTCTCTTCAGTTACCTAAATCTCATCCTCTTATGCTTCTACAACTTTTTCCACATCAGAGGGCATGAGGGGATCCATAGTCTGCTTTCCTCCGCGAGTCGTGATTGCCATACAATGCCCATTAATTTTTTGGATTTTGGATAGTGTTGATGGGAATTGTGCCCAGTTGTCGTGTATTCACAGTAGCAGACAACTGACTAAATTGTTGATGAAGATGCTTTATCGACAGTGGATGTATATTAACTTTCTGACCAATCCAGACAACTCTGTGCGCATCTTATTGACATTCTGAACAGTAGCATCAAACCTCTTCATCATCTATTGCATTATATCCTCAATGCGCGATATACTACCCCCAACTTCTCTATTATGAGATTTCATGTTCCCAAGTGGAACATAAGGCCCAACTCTCTCATTCTTGTTCCAATAGTTGTTCTGATTGTAGTTGTTATCACGATTATACTTTCTATCACACACATAGTTTCCTTCTCGATTATAAATTCCATAGTTCCGACCTTGCCACAAATTATCTGAGTTTGAACCTTGGGCATTGATTTAGAAATCCCCCGTCTAATAATTCACAAAATATGCATCCTTCTCATAGTAGCATTCCTTAACTGGTGGTGGTGGAGTTCTAGTCTGATAGTTTACCACATTCACCTTCTCTACACCTCCGGTCACATGCTACAGTACCAAACCCAATTCTATCCTTATTTGAGCCATCTCTTCACGAATATCATCACTGGATTGACTAGGTGATGCTTGAACAGCAAATGTGCTTCTACAGTGTCTGACTTTCTAGTGCTCAATGCCTTATTATTTTGGGAAATCTTCTCTAGTTTCTAAGTGATTTCCTCATAAGAGCACTCACCATATGATCCTCTAGTGATAGTATCAAGCACAACCTTTCCATTGTCATCCCGACCTCTGTAAAAGTACTCCTTCAGTGACTCATCATCTATGTGGTGATTCAGAACACTTCTTATGAATACAATGAACCTATCCCAAGAACTTCTTACAGACTCTCCCAGTACTGCTATGAAGTTGTTCCATTTGTCCTTGTGATTCAATTTCTTGGACAATGGGAAGTACTTTTCCATTAACACATTGTGTAGTTGGTGTGAGAATCTAGTTATATTAAAACTTAGAAAACCACACCGCAACATCTCCGATCAATGATAGAGGGAAGACTCTCAAACCTATGACATTCATATCTATCTATTAAAGAAGTATAAGCGGTTGTCATCTAATAGAGAACCCAACTTGTAGGTTGGGGTTGATCCCATTAGGAATACGGTTCAGACTTAAACTTAACTCACTATTATATCTATTTAGTCAAACTATTTCCTAAACTAGTAACTAAAGGGGGGGAGGGGGTTGTAAGCAAATAATTGATTGTTGTTTAAGTAACAAGTGAGCAGGATTCAAACTTTAAGTTATCAATATGAGATAGAAACTAGGGTATATGTGTTCCACCATAAGCTTTAAATGCAGTAATCCGAATAATACTAATCCTTTCCTTGTGTTTTACATGCAAAGTTGGTAAGATAGGTATCCCTAGGTGATTGCTCCTCCAAATAAGGAATTTCACTACAAACCTTGGCCTTGCTACGAGTGTATACTTTACTAACCCTTGCCTTTATCTCAGATTAGACATCACATCAATGTATAGCTTAGTTTTTACCCTAACACCAATTAACAGTAGGAACTTGAACCTTCATTCTCAGATCATTAACGATGAATGTGCAGGACGGACCATGGGTTGACCTACGGTCCATGGTAGACCTACGGTCCATGGTTGATCTACGGTCCATGGTTCCTCTTCCGTGGCTCCACACTTGGGATTTTTCATTAGGTACTGGAACTTCAACTCTCTAAATCCAATGACTGATGTGCAGGATGGCCCATAGGTTGACCAACGGTCCGTGGATTGCATTGTAGTTCCACACTTGGCTAGAATTCCCTGATGCTCCCTCTACGCATGCCCATCGATGGCCCGTCAAAGGACCTATAGTCCGTGGTTCACATCTATGGGTTGCTCCTTCTGCATAATTTTAGATGTCAGTGAAATGTATATCAAAGTGAAATGTATCAAAAATACCGTAAACCCTATTACAAAATGGCCCTAAACACAAAAAAACTCATAAGTGAAATGTATCAAAAATACCGTAAACTCACAGTATTTCAGTCTCCATTCTTAAGAAGTGTGTTAGAGATCCGACATCCATATTTCCCCCAGAAGGGTTGGGAGTTGATTAGAGTATTTCTTATGAGGATATGCCAGTTGAGGTTTTAGACCGGCAAGTCAAGAAATTGAGAAACAAGGAAATAACTTTTGTGAAGGTATTGTGGTGAAATGAATTAGTTGAGGGTGCTACTTGGGAGGCTGAGGTCGATATGATGTCCCTATGTCCCTATGTCCCTATCTCTTTCCCTCTACTTCTATTCTAGCTTGAGCTAATGAGTTCCTCTTGGTTTGTCCTTTTTTTGGGAGTCATGTGTTTTATGTGTTTCCATGATTTCCTTATGTGATGCATGTTCATGAAAACTGGTGTTTTGAAATAAAATGAGTTTATATGATTGATTTTCTTCATGCTATTTTGCAATGAGTATGAGTTTCCTTAGATATGCTTCTTGAGAGTGAATTGCAAATAAGCTCCATGAGATTGTGTTGAGCATGCTTTTAGCTTGGAAAGGTTAGTTCCTCCTTGAAAATGAGTAATGTTGAAATTACATGCATATTGGGATAATAGATACAGTTCCTACTTCCATATGATACCTTTGAGTATATTGAGCTTGGAGTTGATGTTTCCTCCCTAAATATGTGCATTGCATGCATAATAGGCTGATAGAGTAGTTTGACTTCTCTTACGATGTTTTGATAATGTCCTAGCTTGGAGTCGATAGTTCCTCCTTAGTTGTATGCATTGCATTGTAGGTTGGGTTGTTAGTTCCTCTCCTACTCTTTTAGAACCAGTTTGAATCTCATTCAAGGACGAATGGTCCCAAGGGGGAGATATTGTAATACCATGTATTCAAAAACACCAAAATAACAACTTTTCCAGATGTTGCAGGTGTAAGCCGGCTACCCACGGCCCGTAAAATGGACAATGGATGGAAGGTGTGGTCTGTGGTTGGCCTGCCAAGGTGAGGTATGAGGGTCTAGATCCACGGCCTGACAACCAGACCGTAGGTCAGATCACGATCTGTAGTAAGGGTTCATCGTTGGAGGACCCAAGATTACCCTTTGTGACACCAAACGTCGGCCTTCAAAGACAGGTCGTGGGTATGACCACAGTCCGTCTACTGGGTCCATCATTGGCATCTGTCAGTTCATATTTAGGACCCCTATATAAGCCTTTTAGCCACTAAATTCACCCCATTTAGTTCATTCTTCCAAATTCACAAAAGAAACCCAATTCGTCTCCAAATATTCTCTCTCCAAAAATTTGAAGAAGAAGAATAAAGATTCACCTAGGGTTTCACACTAAGGTTACAATTCATTCATTCAAGGCTAGCATTTGGACTCAAGGTATGATAGTGTAACACCCAAAAAATTTTAGGTGAAACTAGAGCCTAACGTATGAATCTTAAAAGTTTATGCATAAATTAGTGTTATGAAATAGTCCAAAAATTTGAGTAAGTATAAGTTTAAGAGAGGGTTGAAGGTAGGCAAAAGATTTCACTACCCTCAGAAGCACTCTTAAACTTTAGCTTAGCCGTGTGGGAAAATGGCATTGTTCAAGAGAGGAATCAAGGAAGGTGAAAGCCTTCACCACCCTTCGAAGCCTCCTTGAACCATGCCATAGCTTTATAGGCATGAGGGAAAGTTCACTTGAGGGTTCAAGGGGCGTGGAAGGCTCCAACACCCTTGGAAGTCCCTCTTGGACTTTGCCTTAGCCATGTGAGCAAGAGGCCTTGTTCACGTGAGGATTCAAGGGCCGTGAAAGGCCTCCACTGGCTGTACAAGACCCTCGTACACTTTGCCTTAGCCAAATTTAGCAATAGGGCAGTCCACGTGAGGGTTTAAGAAGTGTGGAGGACCTCGCAGCACATGGAGCACCCACCCCACGTGGGGGCTGCCTTAGTTCGCCTAGGCAGTGTGCGCGTGTGTAAGGGAGGGTCCACGGCAAGTGGACAAAGCTCACTACCCGTGTAGACGCTCATAGACATGCCTTAGCTTTAAAAAGCTTAAGGCACAACTCCAAGGGAGGGTCCACGGCTGGTAGACCATTCCAAGGCCCTTAAAAGCTCCCTTGGACTTGGCCTTAGATTTATTTGCCAAGTCCATGTGGGCAAGGACAAATTTTGTAAATATTACGTTTTAGTCCTATTTTAAAATGGGTATGTTTTATATTAGTTTTAAATAAATATATATAGTATTTTTTGTTATTAAACACCCAATCAAAGACATTTTCACAAAGACCCAAATCAAAATAAAAAAGTTCATCTTTCTCACAAAAATTCTCTCTCTAAAAACCCAAGAAGAAGAAGAGTAAAATTGAAGCTTGGGCTGCATGATTTAAAGGGGTTTTTAGCAAATTCTTGAAGGATTCATCATCAAGGTATGTTATTTTTCATCTTTGTGTAGATTCCAGACAAAGAGACCCTTCAAAAGTTGATTTTCAAACTTTTAAATTTCCCCAAATCAAAGGCTTTGATTCGAAAACATGGGTTCACTTTAAGAGTGATTTCAATGGTTGAATTATGTTGGGTTATTATTCAATTGATGATTTATGGTTGAATATTGGTGAAATCCCCCTAAGAACCCATGAAATCCCAATTTTCCAAAGTTAGATCTTCAAGTGTGGGTATTGTTGTTTGTTGGCTCAATTGAGTATATAATGATTGTTTATAGTGTAATTACACGATTTTAGTATGTTTATGCATGTGTTCTTGATTAACCTAGAATTCTAGGATGAAATTGGTATTGTCAAGGGTTATGCCATGAAACAGGCAAATTGAGGGTTTAGACATGACCTTCTAAGATTGATGAACTTCTTTATGAGTTACCTTAGATTAGATGATCTAGATATGAATTTCTTAAAAGTAAAGCTTCTAGACATGAATTGATTAAAGTAGGGCATATATGATGGATCATGGTTGAGTAGTATTGAGATTGAGTTTATATAATACTACATGACTATATTTGATCAAGAATGAGGCATGTGATTCGATTACCTTGAGAATTAGGTATATATGATGATCATATGATGCATTTCTTGAGAGTAATACTTGTAACATGAATATGAATTATAGGGTTTTATGTGTAAAAGCTAAAATGAATACGATAAGGATGTTAAGGCTTTAAAAAGGAGGCTATTTTGTATGTTGAGTTGTATATGGCTTTATTGTGAAAGAGCTTCACCCTCATGACCTATAATATGAGTATATGAGTTTATGCATGGAATGAGTGTTGTACTTGAGTTATCACTATATCTATGTCTCATGTAGTGAATGTTAGATATGTTGACTTAATATGATCTTTGAATATAGGATATGAGGGGTATGCATATTATGATATTTTGTGCATGTTTTAAGAACACTTGAGACTGAAGTGTCTACGATGATAAAGTTATTGTTGTGTCATTGAAAGGACAATCACACACACACACCCATGAATGAACATGACTATGATGTGACTAAGGTGTTGATAGAGTTATTGAATCATGATATTCCCCTTATCTACTATAGTAATTCTAGATGTTTGGGTTGAGTATGATTCATAGCCCTTGAAGGGAAAATTATGAGGGTTTGTACATGTTGATAAGAATTTTGTATGAGCTTATGATTCACTTAGAAAGTGAATATCCTATGACTATAGTGTAATTGTGGTATTGATTGGAAAGTTCATTCCCCCCTACCCTTACACATTATGATGCATGAATTATGTATTACTATGATGATTTTGTTGTGTTGAATGAAAGGCTATTCTCATGAACACACTATGAATATGATGTGAAAGTTTTACTCACATATTAACAATTCTAAGGTTGAAAAGACATTCTCACCTAATGACTCTATGAATTATTATGATATCATGTTGGCTAGAGTGCGTAGTGCACTTTTCCATAAACATGAACTTAAAAGGAATCATGCTTAGCACCGAGAGGATATGAAAATGAGATGGAAGCTTCACGCTAGTTAGTCCGGCTTTCCAATGGGTTCCTACATGCTAGTTAGTCCGGGTTCCGAAGGTAGTTATCTCATGAGATGGAAACCTTCAGGTTAGTTAGTCCCGGTTTCTAGTAGTAATCTCCTTATCCCATAACTATGTGCCCACATAGGTATTTAGCTAGTGGATCCACCTAAAAGCTAAATATGTTAGTCCTACCTTAGGCAAGTAGGACATCTCTTTTCGGTGTGGGAGTAAGACACCGGATTCTATGTAGCTCACATTTTCTATGTCGGTTAAGGCTATTTCCCTATATGATAAGAATATGAATCATGATAAAAAGATGAGTTATGTATTATGGTTCCTCTAGAGGTTCTACTTAGTATGAGTGTGGTTATGGGACTTCATTCATGCATTGCACAAGTAGGCTTTGAGCGTTGTCATGGTATGTTTCTCTTATGACATGATAGTTTATGAGTTAATGAATGCTTTATATGAATTATGAATATGCACATGAACTATATTTATGACTTCATAATGAGCTTTACTTGGTGTGAGTGGGGGTATGGGACTTCACTTATGCATTGCACAAGTAGACTTTGAAACGGGTTATGGTGTGGTTTCCTTATGCCATGAAGATATATGAATTTATGCATGTATGATATGGAGTGTTGCTAATAGTGACTTTACTTGTTATAAGCTATGAACAAGAATGTTTCCTTGTCTAACATTATTGACTATGGATGAGATCAAAGAATGATAAGTATGAGCATGGTGGCCTCAAAGTGGTACTTTGTGTAAATAGGATTATGGGATCCTATCTATGTATTGCATAATTATAACCTAGGGTTACTTATGTGATGTTCTATTATGATGAGATGATCTTGGTATTAAATTGTGTATGTGAACTATGTATTATGATGAATGGTGTATGCATTATGTTCGAGACTATGTTTGTGATTATGTTGATATCATTTATGCTATGATGAATGGTACATGAGTTATCTTATGGGATACATTCCCGAACTATTTCAAAGATGATGTTTCGAATTTGGCATACAACATGGTTTGAACTAAAATGTCAATTTTAGCATATTTTAAGGATTTTTATGCATGGCTATAATACTTAGTACTTTTTGTGCTAACCCATATTCACTATATTTTCTGTAAGTGTAAGGTTTGGAGACCTGAGTTCTAATCTTGGAAGATAGGTTTCTAAGGAGCAAGAAGTTGAAGATTTGGTTAGTCCTTATAGTATTTGAGGACTTGACCATTATGTCCTTTAGGTCTTTCTTTTATGTATTAGACTTTTGTAAGGCCCGTATCCCTAAGATTGTATTCAAGAGTTATAGATAGTTTGAGTCATAATGTTATAGATATCCTCTTGTTCTTATGAAGGACTTCGATTGTAAAGAAAAGTTTTAAATTTCCACAATTTTTCCCTATGTTCTTATGTTATGATATACTAGGAGGCTTGTATGAGACTTTTCAGAGTCTTGTACGTTGTGTCATATCTAGGGGGTAGCCTTAGGTCGTGACAAACATGGTGTCAGAGAAAATGATTTTGGGATGATTTAGGATGTCTCAAACCACATCTAGTAGAGTCTTGTTCATAATGTGAAGTGCGCCACATTTATGATTAGGAGGCTATTGGATGTTAGGAAAATCTCACTTCTTCATTCTTCAAGTTGTGCCATAGAGTTTAACTCTATAAGGGCTTTCTCCTATTCCGTATCCAATGGTCTTTAGGATATGACCACATGAAGGGCTCATGCTACAAGGATCGAGGGAGAAAAGGGTTCGTAGAATGTCAATTATGGTTATGTGACTAGATGAGTCGTAATATGATAGTATTAGATTATGTCCTTTGGTATAGATGGGTTGCTTTATGGTTATTTGTTTTGTTGGGAGGATTTGATTAATGGTGGTGTTTAAGTGATGCCTAGAGATGTTGACTGAGTAGGCTTTTTTAAAAGAGGATAGATGTGTAATTATCCATGGTTTGGAATCACCTTGTGTGATGGATGTGAAAAGTTGAGTGATGACTTGATCCAACCATATAAGTGGAAATATATGGTACTTAAAAAAGTCCATGTAGGTTTACTCACAATGGGGAGATTTTGTGCTTAAATGGCAAAGTCGTTGAGTGTTCTAGATGTTCATTATTCGGATTGGATTGAAATTCTCACTTTAGGAGGTGTAGTGAGTTTGAGAAGTTTAGTCCCGGTTTGGTAGGGTAATATGAGACCTTGGGTAGTGTTGGTAAGGTTGCTTGTGAGCTAGAGTTGTTTAATGAGAACCTCTCTAATTCAGAAGTACCGATTGGGATCTTAGACCGACAAGTTAAGAAATAGAAGCGTAAAGAAATGCTTCCATGAGAATGTTGAGGAGTGGTATTTTAGTAAGTGTTTTTAGTTGAGGGTGCTACTTGGGAGGCCAAGGACCAATGAGATGTCCCGATATCCTTTTATCCCCTTTTATTCCTCCTCTAGCTTAAGATGATGAGTCATCCTTGACTCGTTTTATGATTGTGGAGTCTTGGATGTGATATGAGTCCCATAATTTCCTTGTCCCATAGAGTTCTTCTTGTTAACCTTGGTAAGGTTTGGATGCACGGTTTTTAGACCTCTATTATTTTTAGAACCCGGTAAGGTTATAATGGGTGTTGGTCATGCTTTGGGAGATTTTGAAAGGAGTAGTATTTGAGGTCTTAGTGGGGGCTTACTCCCAATGGGGATATGGTATGCTTAGATAGCAAGATTGATTGAGAGTCCGGATATCCTCGTCCCTTTCTTCTATTCCTAATCTAACTTGAGATCGAGAGTTCCTTTTGGGCTTGTTTTCTGTTTTGGAGTTATGTGTGATGTAGAAAATTTCCATGATCTCCTTATGTTATGCATGTTATTGAGAGAATTATTGTTTTGTATAAAATGATTTTTCATGATTTACATGTTCCTCATGATGTAGTGCATTTTAGTATGATGATAGCATATTTGACTTCATGAGATGATTTGATGAAGATGCTTTGTTATGCTTTTGATGAAATGGCATATTGGCTCCATAATGTTGTGTTGAGCTTGCTTATAGATGGAGAAGGTTGTTCCTCCTATGAGGATGTGATAATTGATGTTTAGAAGAGTTTGTATAGGCTTACTCCAAAGAGGAAGATGGTGTGCCTAGCTAGCAAGGTTGTTATGTATTTATGTGTTGCCATGACTTCCATATATAATGCATGTTCATGAAAACTTGTGTTTTGAAAGAAAATTAGTTTTTGTGAATTATGTTCCTCATGTTGTAGTGCATTGAGTATGAGTTGCCTATCATACTTCATGAGAAGAATATATGAGCAAGCTTTAGTTGAAGTTGACAGATTCCTCCTTGAATAAAATGCTTTTTAAGAGTATATTGCATCTGAGCTCCATGAGAGTATGTTGACCATGTTATAACTAGGAGATGGTAGCGCCTCCTTTAACATGACTACTTCTGAGAAGTTCATGCATATTGCGTTGATAGATGTAGTTCCTACTTCCTGTTTGTTGCATTGATCATGTTTAGATTGGAATTGAAGTTTTCCTCCTTCGTTTGTGCATTGTTATGATCATTTTTGCTTGTTGGGCTGCTAGTCTTGAGATTTTAAACCTCAAAAGGTGTCTAGATCGTCATTCGAGGACGAATGTTCCTATGGGGGAGATAATGTAATATACGAAAAATTGATAGGTGAAACTAGAGCCTAACGTATGAATCTTAAAAGTTTATGCATAAATTGGAGTTATCAAATAGTCCAAAAATATGACCAAGTATAAGTTTAAGAGACGGTTAGACGAAGGCAAAAGTATTCACTACCCTTAGAAGCACTCTTGAACATTGCCTTAGCCGTGTGGGCAAAAGGCATTGTTCAAGGGAGGCTTCAAGGAAGGTGAAAGCCTTCACCACCCTTAGAATCCTCCTTGAACCATCCCTTAGCTAGGCATGAAGGAAATTTCACTTGAGGGTTCAAGGGGCGTGGAAAGCTCCACCACCCTTGGAAGTCCCTCGTGGAGTTTCCCTTAGATGTGTGAGCAAGTGGCCTTGTTCACGTGAGGCTTCAAGGCCCATGAAGGTCCTCTACTGGTCGTACAAGTTTCTCATGCACTTTGCCCTAGTCAGATTTGGGAAGAGGGGAGTCCACGAGTGGGTCCAAGGAGTGTGGAGGACCCAGCTGCACATGAAGCACCTGTCACGACCCTGTGGTACCCCCTAGATGTAACACGACTTACTTGACCCCGAAGTTGTCTCATACAAGTCCTTAGCAAACATAAACATAGGAAATGGAAATTATGCGGAATTTAAAATTTTACAATCAAAGTCTTTATTTCATAAAACCGAAAAGAATCTAGACATTGTCTCATAATCCAACTACTACAATAGAATGTCAATATGGTCACAGCTCTTTAAGATCGAAAAAGTCTCAAAAGTAGAATATAAGAAAGTAACTAGAAGTGAATGACATCTTGTCCTCGAATCATGAGGACTCACCACAAATCATGGAGATAAGCAATCCAAGCCTTTGTCAAGAAAGGAAATATACCTCACCTAGCCAAAACTTACACTTATCAAAAATGTAGAAGAAATAGAGGTTAGCACAAATATGTACTACGTATGGAAGCATGGATAAAAATCTTTGAAATATGATAAAAAGAATATTTTTGTTGGAAAGGATGCATTTGCTAAGTTTGAGAATCACCATACACTTTTAATGTAAAACACAAGTCATAACATATTCATCACATAAATCCTGATAACATAGTAGAACCATTACCTTAGTAACCCTAAGGTACACTTGTGCAATGTATGGTTGGCATCCCATAATACCAACAATACTATGTACTCCATTGAAGCCACCTTAGTCATACATTTCATCTTTAGACCTCATCATAGTCAATAGTCATAGATAAGGAAATAGTCATGTGCATTATTTGAACATAAGGAACGTCATTCATACCAACAATCCATTCAATATAAAAGCATACATTAATGTCTTATCATAGCATAAGGTAACATCTCATAATCCGTTTGAAAGTCTACATGTGCAATGTAAAAGTGAAGTCCCATACCCCCACTCCTACTAAGTAAAGCTCATCAAGAAGTCATAAGTATAGTAAACGTCATATTCACTATCTTGTCATATAGCGAAAATAGCCTTAACCGACATAGACCATGTGAGCTACATGGAATCCGGTGTCATGTAACCGCACACAGAATGAAGGTTTCCTACTCGCCTAAGGTATAACTACTTGTATTAGCTTTTACGTGGATTGACTAGCTAAAGACCTATGTGGGCACATAGTTATGAGATTGGGAGATTGCTTCTAGAAACCCAACCAATTGTATTGGCGGAGGAGCTTCCATAACATGAGAATAATTTAGATGACCCGGCCTATTCTATTGACGGGAGGGCCTCTACCTCATTGACCATATCCACTCGGTGCTAAGCATTATTCCCCAAATTATACATAATTAGTCTTGAATTGCCTTTACATGTGTGAAGGAATATCTTTTTTATTCCTCATTCAATACAAATCATAAATATCCCATACATTCATTTAGGTGGGAATGTTCATAGTGAGTAAACCTTTCACATCATGTGAGTAAACCTTTCACATCATGTTCATAGTGTTTCATGAGAATACCCTTTCAATCAACACAACAACATTATCATCATCCTAGACAATTCATGCATAAAAATGTGTAAGGGTGAGGGAAGAATGACCTTTTAACAATACCTCAATTTAGACAATAGTCATAGGATCTTCACTTTCTAAGTGGCTCATAAGTTCATGCACAACTTTCATCAACATGTAGAAACCTTCATAAGTTACCCCTCAAGGGTCATGAATAATGTCTCACAATCACACCTAGAAATACTACATTAGGCATGTATAAAACAATATTTAATAACTACAATACCATAGAAACAATTCATAGTATTCACCTTGCCTCAACACACCCATCACAATTCATGAAATTGGGGTCATAGGGAGATTCATGTGTTCATGGGGGATATTACTATAAAAATCACTATTAATCAACAATCTAATCATAATACAGGGCAATTAACCAATTGAAATCGATTTTAGGAAGAACCCATGCCTAAATTGAAAACCCTAGGTTTTGAAGAATTTATCAATTTGAAATTAAGAGTTGAAGGGCTTCATGGAAGGAATATTTCCATGAATCAAGACTCCAATACCTTGATTTAACATTCCCTCTTGAATTGCAATTGAAAAGGTTGATTCTTGAGACCTAATCTTCATGTTCTTGTTCTTCTTCAACGGAGGATTTCTAGTGAGAGTAATATTGGAGAGGATATGGGTCTTCTTTTATTTCTTTCGAAAGTGACTTAATTGAAAGAATTTCAAGTGTAAAAAGGTTATATTCTTATTGGTAAAAGAGTAGAACAAAGTGGTTTTAATTTTGGAATAAAACCAGGGATCCTTTTAGTTACGACATAATTTTCCCTTCCTTCGCATCTTTGCTCGCCCAATGTACCCCTTGGTTCACCATGGGCACTAGGAGACACACCTAATGGACCCTTGGCTCGCCTAAAATTACAGAATGCTCCTTAAAGGAGACATTCATTTGGGCGATTCGCCAAGGGGGTTGGCGAGCCCCGACCTAGCTCACCTGAAATTACAGTAGCTAGGTCTAAGGGGGGCTGCCCACTAGGCGAGGAGAGTCAAATTGGCTAATCGCCAATGCACTTGGGCGATGCTACTGCCCCTCGTCTAATGGACCAAAAAGAAAAATCGTTTTCCTTCACTTTTCTTAGATAGATTAGGTCCTTACACTCATCATAGACTCTTATCCCATAACTTTTAGCTCTAATTAAGTCTGCACATTTATGGAGTGTTACATTATCTCCCCCTTGGGAACATCCGTCCTCAAATGGCGATCTAGACACCTAACGGAAACAAGACTCAACACTAGCAGCCCATCAATCAAGCAATGTAAAAAATAATGCGAAAAGCGAAGGAGGAAACTTGAACTCCACTCTCAATACATAACTATGCAATCAGAAGGAAGTAGGAGATCCACAACCTATTATGCACCAAACTCATCATTTCATATTATCGTAGGAGGAACTACCTTCTCCAACTAAAAGCAAGCTCAACAAAACAATATGGAGCCAATATGCCATTTCATCAAAAGCCTAACAAAGCATGTTCATCTAATCATCTCATGTAGTCAGATATGCAATCATCATATTAAAATGCAAATCTACATGAGGAACACATACATCAAGAAAACTCAATTTATGCTAACTATAAATTCTCACCAGAACATGCATATCATAAGGAAATCATTAAGAACACTCATAGTACAATGACTTCCAAAACACAAAACTCAATAGAAACTACTTACCTC
This sequence comes from Solanum tarijense, assembly GCA_029582385.1. Taxonomy (NCBI): domain Eukaryota; kingdom Viridiplantae; phylum Streptophyta; class Magnoliopsida; order Solanales; family Solanaceae; genus Solanum; species Solanum tarijense. The sequence continues at coordinate 23,315 of JAJONW010001560.1, forward strand.
AAGTTGGGAGTAGAAAGAAAAAGATGAGGATAGCGGGACTTCATTGTAACAACCCGAGAGCACCCCTTATTTGTTACCAGCATATTTGACCTCGAAGAGGTCTTATACAAGCCCTTAGCATTTGTCATAGTATGTATCATAGAATAAAATCACGGAAAATTTTAAACTTTTACTTTGGAAGTTCAACTTCACTTCATATATGAAAAACAGAATCTAACTTCATCACAATGTACCATCTAGACATAGAAGTATCGAAAATGGGACTTAGCCCTTACATCAATAAGAAGTCTTGAAATAGGAAAGTACAACAATGTCTTTCAACATAAGCAAAGAACTAAACATAGAAACTAGATCATATGGTCTTGTCCTCAGACTTGAGGACTCACCAACTTGGAGGTGTCTTGAGAAGTAAGTTTGAATCCTCAACGGCCCAAACCTAAATGTTTGGGGAAAAGGGAGAAAATGTGGGTTAGTACAACACACATACTAAGTATGGCTACTATGCATAAAATCCATTGAAACATGCATAAAAGGACATTTAGTTAAAACATGCTTTTTACAAAGTAAATCAAATATGCACACAAAGTAAGCATCCTAGTCCAATCCAACATAATATCATCCCAACATGTAGACAACCCAGGCAATACTAATGCAATGCAAAGAATAAAACCCCATAACCCTATCCAAAGCCAAGTGTCACATTAAGCAACCTACTTCATGCATACATTCATAAGATCATATCTCATCATAACTTACCATATTCATAATGATCATACGTAACATAGCTTCAACATACATAAGTCATAATCATCATATTCATAAGAGAACACAACTACAACCATCTCTTAGAATCCCACAAGTGCAATGTGCAAGAGAAGTCCCATACCCTCCCTCACACTATGTAGAAACCCTTAAGAAAGCCCTAGTAAGAGTTCACACCTTTCATACCTTCATTTACTTTTACATTAGGGAAATATTGAAATAACTGACATAGACCATGAGAGCTACATGGAATCCAGTGTTCTACTCCCACACCCAAAAAAAAGGGTTAACACTTGCCTAAGGTGTAACCATTCGTACATAGCCATCTAGGTGGATCCACTAACCTAGTGTCGTATGTGGGCACATAGTTAAAGGTCAAGGAGATTGCTTCTAGAAACCCTAACTTACTAAAAGTGAGGGTTTCCATCATATCAGACAACACATACGGTGGGTAATCCGGACTTGCTAAACGTAAGGAAACCCCTGTAGTGAGCCGGACTTACTAAATGTGAGACCCCATCTCATTTACATGTTCTTTTGGTGCTAAGCATTTAATTCCCTTTTGTAATCATCTTTAGTCATCACATAAGCTTACATTAGTCTTTACTAGACTCTTATGTAAACATCTTACCATAATAGCTCATATGTGTTCATAACTGAGTAACAATCCTTTCACTTTAGAAACACTTAGCAAGTGAGTAAACCTTTCAATTTACATTACACTATAATCATGAGGACTGCCTTTCAACCATATAACAATCATACCATAACATACATACATACTTCATAGCTAATTCAAGTTGAGAGGGTTAAGGATGAGGAAACTAAGTCATCAACACTACAACAACACATTAGGTATAACATCATTAAAATATAAGTAATTCACCATTCATACTTGAGTTCAAAGAAGAACCAAACTTCATACCTTCTTTCCCTTGTTGGGACATCCATACTTCAATTACCAATTAATTCATAACCAATACATAATACAAGGTAATTCATGAAGTAATATCATAATCAACATCAATATAAGCAATTGACATATTCCCTTCATAGCCTTCAAGGCTTCATTCAAAGACTCAACCCTAATTTCATAGAAATTATACATGACCTAGGGTAGAATCATCAGACAAACATGAATTATATAACAACACATTCAATTCATAGCCTTCAATCGATATCCAACACAAACTAGGGTTATAATTAGGAAAAGAAGGAGAAACATAGGTCTCATGGGGAATCCTTCAAGAAACCACCAATACAACATAAATTCATCCATAATATTTCACATAACATCAATCAAAGTCAGTTTATAGCATCAATTTCACTTTAGAAAGAATACCCACTTTTTTAGATTGGAACCTACAAATTGGAGATTTTGAAATTCATTTTGAAGGGACCTCTTTTGCAAAGGAATCCCAACAGTGATAAGAAACCATACCCTATTGACTAATTAACCACGAAAATCTGAGTTGAAACCTTGGAGAGTTGGTCTTCTTCTTGAAGCTCCAATATTCTTCAATGGTGTTCTTGAGGAGAGAGAGAGTAGATAAAAGGAGGAACTTTAGGTTTTGATCTTTGGGGTTTTGTGTTTGAGTGATAAAACTGAGGTAAATTGACTTAAAAATCATTATATACAGGTCCCCTAAAGTAACCTTAATACCCTGACTTAGTTGGACTCTTTTATGAAGTAAAAATTGAATTTTGGATTTCTACATTTTCATCATGGAACAAGTCCGCGACGCGGAGCTTTTCCCTGAAGATATTTGGAATTAAATTTTGAGAAAGTAGAGTCTACGACACGACCGCATCACAAACTAATTTTTTGCTCCTTGGGGGAGCTAGTCCGCAACGCGGAGCTATTCCCACCCAGTGCAATTTTCAAGCTGCCTTGGCGGCTTGCTTGGCCAAGGTTGGGGTCCTCCTCGGACCCCTTAGCGTGGCCTCGGGGCATCGTATTCGAACGTTTTGACCCTAAAAACATATATTTACCTAATTAAAACCTTTTTACAAGATTATACCATCATACGACACACCCAAACCTGATAAAAACCTAAGGACACACTAGAACACATTCTTCTCTAGTTTCCAGACGTCATGGTCGTTGCTTGACATTTAGACTTTTACTCTTCCAAACCACGTCAATTGCATTAATTTAGGTTTAGAAACATTATTTTTTACTATTTTTAAGTCATTATTCATAAGGTGAGGCTCTAACTTAAGTCATAGAATTTTCGGGGTGTTACAATATCCCCCCTTAGGAGCATTCGTCCCTGAATGTCACTTAGACTTCTTTCTAGGGAGTCAATGACTCAAACTAGCAGCACAATAACCAGTCATATCAACAACATCATATCATCATGCTATATACGAATTTAATCCACAACATCACTATGCTCAAAACTTTTTACTTCACATAAGTATAGGAGGAACTACCTTCTCCATATTCAATGAGCATCAACATATATATATTAAGCAATCAACAAGACATTGCTTTAACAAGACAACATCAAGTTTGCTCATTAAAACTCTCATGAAGAAAACATCACACAACATCTATGGGTGCAATTTCAACCATGAGAAACAAAATTCATGAAAACTCATAATACAACTTAAGCATGAATTTTCACAAAAATATGCACATTCAAGGAAAGCATGTCATAATCATCAAGACACATGATTTTCAATTTATACCAAATTAAGAGGGACTACAAACCTCAACTTTGGCTAGGTGTAGGAGGAAAAAGATGAGGGTAGTGGGACTTCATGTTGGCCTCGGCCTCCCATGTTGCACCTTCAACTAGGTGGTTTCTCCATAGGACTTTTACGGAGGCCACCTCTTTATTCCTCAACTTCTTAACTTGATGATCTAAGATTTTGACCGGAACCTCTTCATAAGAAAGGTTCTCATTCACCCCTAAACCTTCTAGAGGAAGAATGGCCATCGAGTCACCTATACACTTCTTTAACATAGAAATATGGAACACCGGGTGAACTGGGGCAAATTCGATGGGCAATTTCAACTCATAAGCAACCTTTCTGACACGCTTCAAGATCTCATAAGGCCCAACATACCGGGGGCTAAGCTTCCCCTTCTTATCGAACCTCATCACCCCTTTCATGGGTGAGATCTTCAAGTAGACCCAATCACCTACTTCAAATTCAAGATCCCTCTTTCTATTATCGGCATAAGACTTTTGCTGACTATGAGCCATGTCGTCTAGTGTTTGAATGGTGTGTTCCGCTTCACCATCCGTTTAAGGGTGAAATGCGGTACTAAGTTTTGCTTGAGTACCAAGCCCACTTTGGAAAGACCTCCAAAATGGGAAGTAAATTGGGAAGCTCTATCCGAAATAATTGACAACGGGGCCCATTCAACTTCACAATCTCCTTAATGTACCACTTAGCATAATCTTCCGCTGAATAAGAAACATTGACGGGAAATGGGCTTATTTAGTTAATCTATCCACAATGTCCCTAATGGAGTCATGTTGCCTACGGGTTCGAGGCAAACCTACCACGAAGTCCATATTGACCTCTTCCCACTTCCAAGTGGGGGTATCAATATCTTAAGTTAGACCTCCCGGTCATTGGTGCTTGTCATTGACTTGTTGGCAATTTGAGCACCTAGCCACAAAATTTTCTATGTCACTTTTCATTCTATTCCACCAATAAATCTCACATAAGTCATGATACTTTTTGGTGGCTCCCGGATGGATGGAGTATCGGGACCTATGAGGCTCTTCTAAGATTGTCTCTCTTAGGCCATCCACATCCGGCACACATAACCTCTCTTGGTGCCTAAGTACCCCATCTTCTCCTTGAGAGAAAGCTTCTATTGCTTTGTTGTGAACCGACTCCTTTAGCTCCATCAAAATAGGGTCAAGATGTTGCTTAGACTTCACGTCAACAACAATCGATGACTCGGAATTATGACGGACCATGACACCTCCTTTTGGGGAATCTTCAAGTCGGACATCCAACCGGGCTAGCCTATGTAAATCCCAGGCTAACTCCCTTTTTTCTTCTTCCACATGTGACACACTACCACTACAAGAAACAAGATTTATTGTGGCAACCTTTAGTGGCGATCTTACTTGTTTCAACAAAAGCTACATATTCAGCAGCGACAAATGAAGATGCTGCAGAAGAAAAACCTTTAGTGGCGAGTTATGTTAAGTTGCCACTAATTAATAGACGTTGCTAATTCTCAACTATTAATTCCCACTAACATGAAAAGTTTTGCTCCATATTTTTCAGTGGCAACTTGTAAATTGTCGCATCTAAATGTCCTTTGTGGCGATATTGTCGCTCATAATAGTCAAGTTAATTTAAACATAAAATTTAAAATAAAACAAAAGAAAATATCTGAGAAAAGAAGTATACACACAGCTCTTATACAAACACTCTTCTTCTTAAAGTTTCTCGGTTTTCTCACCCTTCGCTTAACTTCTCATAGAAATTTTTAAAATTTTCAATCTCAAATTTGTTAAATCGCTACTAATATCACCAACCCTAATCAGGTATGGGCTCAATTTCCTTTTAGATAGTATTTTTTTTTACAGATTTTACCTCTTTTTCTTTCACCCATTCATAAATCTGTAGAAGTTAGAAGTGGTTTGAAGGTTTAAGGCAAAAGATTCTCAAAAATCTATAGAAATCAAAAGTGTTTTGAAGGCTTTAAGAAGAAAGGTTGGAAGTTTGATAATCAGTGCGAGCTTTTGATGTTTTCGATGTTTTGAAGTTGTTCAAAGGCTTGTAAGGTACCACCCATGTTTTATCCTATGTTTGTTTTCCGTATTTTATCATTTCTAGATTTTCACTGTGTGCTCATATTAATGTAGAGAAAAATACTTTTTTAGGTTATATTTACTTGAATTTTTTGTATTGAAAATGTATTCTATTGAATTTGAAGTATTTAGTTATAAGAAATTTATTGAAGAATAAAATTTGTTGAACATGTATATTTTTTCTTCTGATATGGACATGATTGCCAATTGTTGTATCACCATGTACTATAGAAGTTCTGCTCATATTTTTCAAGAAAAAGAAGAATATCCTATACTCTTTTTCTCTGTCCATCTTGTTGATTGACACCAAATAGTACTTGTAGTATGCAAAAAATTTCTCGGAGATAGGAAATGTACCAATTAACATTAACATGACACTAGTATCCAAAGGCTAGAACATCACTATGTATGTACTTGAGAAGTCACATTAACAACTTATCTAATGCTAAAGTGTGAGAAGAAACAATGGAAGAATACAATTGGGAAATGTAGAGAACTCAACAAATTTGTTCCACAAATGTTAATTCACACTGTTACATTAATAATTGATTTTCCAGCCTCTTTCTTCATTTTCATGGATTTTTCACTCTCATGAAACTACACGAACACTTGTTGCATATAGTAGATCATGAAAGGTGTTGGATAAGAGTAGGAAGAATAAGGAGAACAAGTTTTTTTATCTTTTTTTTTACTAAGATCTTCTGATAAGATAGAAGCTAAGGAAAATGAGTACCATATCGAAGAAAAACTAATGCAATATAGAAGGGCCAGTGTTGGTTATAAGAGACGGTTAGTACAACGCAAACAATACTATAAAAAATTTCTCAGCACAAGCAACCATCTGAAAAGAAGATGCTTGTTTTCTCCAGTATGTTGATTACAGCTCCAAACAAAGTACTTTGGCAGATTAGAGGGAGACTAGGTTGTTTACATACGGAAAGCATCGATAATGAATGCAAGCTTCGCTGCTCAACAATTTTGTTGCACAGGACTTGAAATCATATGGAACATTCTTTATGCACAATCCGCCTCCATTATATCACTCTGAATATGTAAAATTGATTAGCTCCTTGCTACATCCCCGACAATTCTCTGACCACATTCTAATTTGGCTTCCCATTTGCATTGTATTTGAGTGGGCATTAACCAAAACGTTTGACCTTATTATATTACCAGTGACATCAACATTACAAAGCTTTCCACTAAAAGCCCCCAAGAAGCCACGAGTGTCGTAGCCTTGAAGGAGCGGTAACCTCTCCTTTGGTTAGATCAAAATCAAGAATATTACCAGTTGTCATCCAGTAAACAATGCCATTCACATGGACCCCTGATTTTGGCAATACTTTCTAGCTCCAATATAATTGTGTACTCTACTAATAAGTTGAGCAACGGTGGTTCAAATAAGAGCACAATTGTTAGATATGATCCAGGATTAGCATTTGATTTTTGTTCTTAGATTACATGAACTGACATTCATTCTCTGAAATAACTCTAACTTGTTAGTATTGTGATTTTTAGAAAAGAAACTAATTCATGACACCTATAGCTTTAACTTTATAATTAGAATCAGTGTTTTAAGTGGAATCGGTGGTTTACATTTCTATCGATGAAACAACAGTTCAGTAAAATGCCCCACCATTTTTATTTGATTGATATAATACTTTGCTTTCTGACTTGATATTTTCTTTGGCAGGTAGATATAATCATTTTTAATTTCTGATTCTGATACTTCTCCTTTTTTATCTAATGTTGCAGGAAATGAAAGGAAATGGCAGAAGACGAGGATGAGGTAAAAGTGGAAGAGATGGGGTAGGAAGTGGATGTGGTAATTTTTGAGAACAGGAAAATTTATGAACTACGTCTCAACCAAAAATATAACCAATAAGAGTTGCTGAAATATCATTAGAGATAGGACAATAATCTAACCCAAGTCAAGGACGTCTATAGGCAGAACAAATATCAAGTGCCCCTCTCCAAACAACATCTCCCCAGATATGATCATTAAGAAATATAGAAGTATGCGACCCTCCCTAGAGGTTGAAACTTGTGTAGGTTAGTTCACGTCCCTCCGTTGTAGGAAACGATTGGCTAATGCTTTGCTGGTTTATTCATCTTGACATTTTGGTATATTAGAAAGATTTTGCACTCTCTATTTATTGAAACTTTCTGCATTTGTTAGTGGAAATTTGTAAGGTTTTTCTTTGATAGCTGTTGTCACCATTATAATTTGATCAACAAGAATTGCTTTTGATAGCAGCAACTATGATAGCAGTGAAAACTTTGTTTGCTGCCATCACTGCCTTGTTCACTTGATCATCCACCCTGTGTATGATAATTGCATTTTATGCTTCCTTTCTACCAACCTGCATTAAAAAAGCAAGATCATGACAAGTCAATGTTTGAGCAGTTGCATATGTTTCAATAGAAGTAGATATACTTAATTGCAAGGTGTAGTTTGAGGGTATTAAATGAGAAATCAACGACTATATGATTTATATGAATCTTCACTGAACATGTTGGACTAAAAATAAATTTTACCTAAATTGCTCGAAGAACTACATTAGTAAGTGGGGTCAATGGAGTATTGAGATTGCTAGAGGCCCATTTACCACACCTTATGTCACCATTTCTAAATTTATAAATTTCGTAACCTTTTTATTACCTTTATGCCATGACCTTCCATAACAGTGCTTGTTGGCAAAGTGATAGCAAACATAGATGCTAGTGTGTCTTCAGCAACGAAAAGTATGCATCAAGAGGTGCAAGTTGATATGAACCGGAAGTTGCAGAAGAACGTGAACAAATGACTGCCGATTTAAAAAGGAATATGGAAGAAGATTTGCAAAGACAATTGGAAGAGGAACATGAACACATGAAAGGTGAAGTAGACAAGATGTTCCAAGAAAAAATGGCCGTTGTCATGACTAGAATTCAACAGGTACTTTATCTTTTTCCTTCTTAACAATTCTATTCAGTTCTTTGAAACTTTAAAGTTGTTGGTGCATCAGTTGATATTAGTTGTGCCATAATTACGTAGTGTCGTTTGTATTATTGAGCCAGTCCATTTGAGAATTGATGGAGATTTGGATTAATTTCAATGTCTTCTCCGGAATTAAGTTGTTATGTGATGATTTCTTTGCCGCATAAAGATCAAAACTAATTTCATCAGCATTAGGATAGCGTATCCGGCAATAAATCTATGCCAAAATCTATTTCCCGTTCGGGAGGAATTTTGGGTAAGTCATCAGGAAAAACTTCTAGAAAATCCTTCACTACGGGGACCGACTCCAAAAGAGGAATCTCAGACTCAAGATCCTTGACCCTCTCAATATGATAGAGACAACCCGTAGAAATCAACTTACAAGCTTTTAGACATGAAATGATCCTTCCCCTAGGAACGGAATTTCCTCCCTTCCATTCTAAAATGGGTTCATTAGGAAATTGAAACTTCACAATTCGGGTCCTACAATCTATGGACGCAAAACAAGCATGAAGACAATCCATTCCCAATATAACATCAAAGTCTAACATATCAAGTTCCACCAAATCAACCAAAGTGACTCTATTGGGCAATGATATGGGACAACCCCTATAAACTCTTTTAGCAACTATGGAATCACCCACTGGGGTAGAAACCGAAAAGGGATTATCTAAGACATTGGGAAACATATCAAACTTCATAGCCACTAAAGGAGTTACAAAAGACAAAGTGGCACTGGGATCCAACAATGCATAAACATTGATTGAAAATAATTGTAGCGTACCAGTCACAACATCCGGAGAGCTCTCTTGATCACCTCGGGATTGGAGAGCATAAAAGCGATTCTTCTTAGAAGCATCGGGATTTGGGCCACTTGCTTGTGCTTGAGCATTTTCCCTTCCTTGAGCCTTTAGCATAAGGTAGTCCCTCCTCATGTGGCCACTTTTACCACAACCATAGCAATTACCCGTGCCAACTAGGCACTTACCTTCATGTTTTCGACCACACTTTGTACAAATAGGCTTCTCAACATAAGGACCACCACCACTTGCTTATTGAGGCTTGGGGGTAGACATTTTACCTTTGTTGACCCTTGGAGTGTTAGTAGGACCTTGGTTGGAAACCCTCTTTTTGAAGTTTGGCTTATCTTGGATTGCAAACCTAACCTTAGAAGAATTTCCATCATTGGCCCTAGACCTCTTCAATTCTCTACCAACTTGCTTAAGCTTTTGCTCCTCAATTTTTTCAGCATGAACCATAAGCTGAGATATCTCCATGCTTTGGATTAGCATAGCCGACCTACATTCATTCACCACAAGATCGGATACCCCCATAACAAATTTGTTCATCGTAGCTCTAGAGTCTGACACCAAAGTAGGAGCATGCTTGGAAAATTTAGTGTAATTGAGGCCATACTCCTTCACATTCATACCCCCTTCATGGAGGTTGATGAATTCTTGCATTTTCCTCTCCCTTAGTTCCAAGGGGAAAAACCTATCAAGAAAAGTTGTCTTGAATGTAGCTCAACTTATTCAACCCTCTCTAATAGGTATCTCCTCCTTCCAATTCATAAAACACCTGTGCCACATCTTTGAGTTGATACGCGGCTAACTCCGTCTTTTCTTGACAAGACACTCCCATAGCCTCTAGAACCTTAAACATTTCATCAATGAATCCTTGTGGATCTTCTTCCATTTTGGAGCCAAAGAAAGTGGGGGGATTCATCCTTGTGAAATTCCTTATCCTAGAAGCGGTAGTGCTAGCATTGGGGTTCACTTGCACCCTAGCATCCCTAGAAACTTGAGTGGCCAACACTTGAGTCAAATTATGAAAAGCAGACCTTATCTCGACATTATACATAGCCCCTTTTTCAATAGGAACTTGAGGGTTTTAAGGAGCTTGAAGGGGAACCGCCTCATTCACATTCTCCTCACCCGCCCTCCTTGCATTGTTCCTTCTTGTATTCATTGCCTATAACCATAAGAGAAGGATTAGAAGAAAAGGATTAAATAGAGTTAAGACTCTTAGGCACGACTATGGAATAAGAAAAGAGTGAAAGTTCCTCAGCATCTCGTAGCCTCTAATTCATAAGTTTGGCGCGCTTCACACCCATGAACAAGACTCTACTCGACGTGGTATTGTGTGACTTAAATCCTACATTATTCTCAACCTTATGCTTTGATACCAAGTTTGTAACGACCCGAGAGCACCCTCTATTCGTTACCGGTGTATTCAATCTTAAAGAGGTCTTATACAAGCCCTTAGCATTCATCATAGCATGTATCATAGAATAAAATCACGAAAAATGTAAAAGTTTTAATTTGGAAGTTCAACTTCACTTCATATATGAAAATGTACCATTTAAACATAGAAGTATCGAAAATGGGACTTAGCCCTTACATCAATAAGAAGTCTTGAAATAGGAAAGTACAACAATGTCTTTCAACATAAGAAAAGAACTAAACATAGAAGCTAGATCATAGGGTCTGGTCGTCGAACTTGAGGACTCACCAACTTGGAGAAGCAACTCCAAGTTTCATGAGAAGTAACCTTGAATCCTCAACGGCCCAAACCTAAATGTTTGGGGAAATGGGAGAAAATATTGGTTAGTACAACACACGTACTAAGTATGGCTACTATGCATAAAAACCATTGAAACACGCATAAAAGGACATTTAGTCAAAACATTGAAAAATCTTATAGACTCTATTTGCCACTACCGAGTCACCAACCGGGGTAGAAACCGAAAAAGGTCCTTCTAATACATCGGGGAGTATTCAAATTTCATATTCACCAAAGTTGTAACAAATGATAAAGTGGCACCGAGGTCTAACAATGCATAAACATCAATGGAAAAGAGTTGGAACATACTCGTTCCCACATCCGGGGAACTCTCTTGGTCACCTCGGGATTGGAGAGCATAGAAGCAATTTTTCTTGGGAGCATCGGAGTTTGAACCACTAGGAGGGGTTTGCTCATCATCTCTCCCTTTGGCCGTACGGGTTGGGAAATCTTTCAATTGATGCCCACTCTTTCCACAACCATAGCACACACCCATGCGGGCAAGACATTTACCATCATTCTTTTTCCCTCACTTGGCACAACTAGGCCTCACCATAGAATATGCACCACTACTGCCTCCTTGAGGCTTAGGGTTAGACAACCTATCTTTGTTTACCCTTGGAGAACTAGATAATTCTTGGTTGGAAAACTTCTTCTTGAACCTTGGTCTACCTTGACTCTCGAACTTACCCTTATAAGAATTCCCATCATCGGTCCTTGCCCTCTTTACTTATGTATTCTTCTTCTTTAGACTTGTCTCCTCCACTTGTTGAGTATACACCATTAGACGAGAGATATCAATATTATCATGGAGCATTGCCGCACGACATTCTTCTTCTATCGAGTCGGACACACCCATCACAAATTGACTCATCTCATCCTTTGGATTAGACACCAAAGACGGGGCATAAATGGACAACTTATTGAATTTCAAAGAATATTATTGGACACTCATACCTCCTTGAAAAAGGTTGATAAATTCCTCCACCTTTGCTTCCCTCTTTTCACGTGGAAAGAACCTATCAAGGAATGCCTTCTTGAACACTTCCCAATCTATGGGACCCACTCCTATGGCCCTATTATCCTTCCATTGAGTATACCATACTTGCGCCACATCCTTCAGTTGATAAGTGGCTAATACGGCTTTCTCAATAGAAGTAGTCCCCATAGCATCAACTATCTTGTAGATATCTTCCACAAACTCTTGTGGATCCTCATTCACTTTGGAATCAAAGAAGATATGAGGGCTCATTCTTGTGAGGTCTCTCAACCTTGAAGCCATAGTGCTCACATTGGGGTTCACATAGGGCTCAATGTCTTGATTCGATTAAGCCGTCGTAGTTTTTGCTTGAGTGGTCATGACTTGAGTCAATGTTTGGTCACCCACCCTTATTTCCATATTTGTTATAGCTCCCTCATCATTAGGAGCTTGACGGTCTTGAGGAGCTCTTATTCACATTCTGCTCTTCCATTCGCCCTTCTTGTATTCATAGCCTATAAACACAAGAGAATGGTTAGGAAAAAGGACTTCATAGAGTTAGAACTCTAAAACACGGCTAAGGAGTAATGAATAAAGTGAACTTTCCTAGGAATCTTATAGCCTCCCATTCATAAGTGTGGCACGCTTCACACTCATGAGCGTGACTCTACTAGACTTGGTTTATGAGACATCAACCAAAAAATAATCCCAAAACTTTATGCTCTGATATCAAGTTTATCATGACCCAAGGGTACCCTCTTGACATAACATTGAGTACCTGACCCCAAAGGGGTCTCTTACAAGCCCTTAGCATAAATAAACATAGGAAATGAAAATGATGCGGAATTTAAAATTTTACGAACTAAGTCTTTCTTTCATAAACCCGTAAAGAATCTAGACATTGTCTCATAATCCATCTACTACAATAGAATGTCAATAGGGTCACAACCCTTTACAATCAAAAAAGTCTCAAAAGTAGAATATAAGAAAGTAACTAGAAGTGAATGACATCTTGTCCTTGAACCATGAGGACTCACCACAGGTCTTGGAGATAAGCAATCCAAGCCTTTCTCTAGAAAGGAAGTATACCTCACCTAGCAGGAACCTACACTTATCAAAAATGTATAAGAAATAGGGGTCAACACAAATATGTACTAAGTATGGAAGAATTCATAAAAATCCTTGATATATGATAAAAAGAACATTTTTGTTTAAAAGTATGCATTTGCCATGCTTGAGAATCACCATGCTCTTTTAATGAAAAACACAAGTCATAAAATATTCATCACGTAAATCCTCATAACATAGTAGAACCATTACCATAGCAAGCTTAATATATACTTGTGCCATGTATGGTTGGCATCCCACAATACCAACAATACTAAATACTTCTTTGAAGCCACCTTAGTCATACATTTTATCTTTAGACCTCATCATAGTCAATAGTCATAGATAAGGAACTAGTCTTGTACATTACTTGAACATAAGGAAAGTCATTCATAGCAACAATCCATAGAATATACATGCGTACATTAATGTCTTATCGTAGCATAAGATACCATCCCATAATCCCTTTCAAAGTGTACTTCGCCAATGTAAAAGTGAAGTCCCATACCCCCACTCCAACTAAGTAAAGCTCATCAAGATGTTATAAATATAGTTCGTATCATATTCATTACCTTGTCATGAATGGAAAATAGCCTTAACTGACATAAACCATGTGAGCTATATGAAATTTGGTATCATGTAACCCCACACCGAAAAAAGGTGTTCTACTTGCCTAAGGTAGAACTACATGTATTAGCTTTTAGGTGGATACACTAGCTAAACACCTATGTGGGCACATAGTTATGGGGTAGGGAGATTGCTTATAGAAACCCGACCTATTGTATTTGTGGAGGAGCTTCAATCTTAAGAGAATAATTTAGATGATCCGACCTATAGTATTGACGGGAAGGCCTCTACCTCATTGACCATATTCACTCGGTGCTAAGCATTATTCCCCAAATTATACATATTTATTCTTGAATTGCATTTACATATGTGAAGGAATATTTTGCCCTTCATTCAATAAAACTCATAAAATAGCTCATAGATTCATTTAGGTGGGAATGGACTATCAACCACAGAATCAACATTAACATGTGAGTAAACATTTCACATCATGTTCATAGTGTTTTATAAGAATAGCCTTTCAATCAACATAAGAACATTATCGTCATCCTAGACAATTCATACATAATCATGTGTAAGGGTGAGGGAAGAATGACCTTTCAACAATACCTCAATTTACACAATAGTCATAGGATCTTCACATTCTAAGTGGATCATAAGTTCATGCATAACTTTCATCAACAAGTACAAACCTTCATAATTTACCACTCAAGGGTCATGAATCATGTCTCACAATAACATCTATAACTACTACATTAGGGATGAATAAAACAAGATTCAATAACTACAATACCATAAAAATAATTCATAGTATTCACCTTGCATCAATAAACCCATCACAATTCATGTAATTGGTCTCATGGGTAGATTTATGGGTTCACGGGGATTTTACTATAAAAATCACTATTAATCAACAATCAAATAATAGTATAGGGAAATTAACCAATTGAAATCGTTTTTAAAAAGAACCCATCTCTAGATTAAAAACCCTAGGTTTTGAAGAATCTACCAATTTAAAATTAAGATTTGAAGGGCTTCATGGAAGGAAGCTTTCCATGAATCAATACTCTCATACCTTCATTGAAGTTTCCCTCTTGAATTGGAGTTTTAAAGGTTGGTTCTTGAGCCCCAATCTTCAAGTTCTTGTTCTTTTTCAATGAAGGATTTCTAGTGAGAGAAATATTGGAGAGGAGATGGGTATTCTTTCATTTCTTTTGAAAGTGACTTAATTGAAGGAATTTCATGTCTAAAATGGTTATATACTTATTGGGAAAAAACTAGAATAAAGTGGTTTTAGTTTTGGAATAAAACTAGGGACCCTTTCAGTTATGACTTAATTTTTCCCTACCTTCACGTCTTTGCTCACCCAATGGACCCCTTGGCTCGCCAAGGGTACTAGGCGACATTCCTAATGGACCCTTGGCTCCCCTAAAATTACAGAATGCTCCTTAAAGGATAGATTTATTTGAGAGATTCGCCAAGTGGGTTGGCGAGCCCCGACCTAGCTACCCTAAAATTACAGTACGTAGGTCTTGACTTCTTGACTTCTCGTTATCCTTTTCACCATACCTCCAACTTAGGCTTTTGGCCTAAGTTGGTTATTCACTAAACCACAAATCTAGAGGATTATAGGTAGTGGGTCAAGTAAGGTCTAGGGTTCATCAAGGTTCATCCAAAGAAAGGTAAGGCTCAAAGGGTGTTCAATAGAGTTTCACACGCACACGGGTAGGACACAAAAGAGGTATATGTCAAATTTGGCTTACACTCTTCAAAAGTTGCCTAAGATCATTTCAAGAGCACACCCTACTAAATCAATCAGACTAACGGGGCAAAGTCTAGGTTTATTCATGCAAGGTTCAAAGTTAGCTCATCACACAAGGAATTGACACTTAAGTCAACCAAGACCACACACTTTCGCTAGTATGCAATGGTCATTACAAGAGAATCAATTCGATAAATGGCTAATCACAACGAGATGCAATGAATTCAAATATTGTCTATGCAACTTTATTTGGTCTTGTCGCAGCCGCACGTTCATGTTTGTTCAATTGAGAGCACCATTCAAGTCATCAGTATTGATCAAAACCGAGAATTGAATTTGTACAAGAACAACCACTTTCAATCACAAGAGGTGGCAAAATTTTTCGAAAAATGAAAATTTTTCGGAAGGGTCAAAATTATTTTTTAGTTTAAAACAAAAGGGAGTCATAAGCTCAAACATCCACAAAAAGAAGTGTAAACACAATTTTAAATGGAACAGCCCAAATATATATAAAAAACACTAACACAAATAGCATAAAAAAGGTGAGCCTCACCCCACGACAAATAAAAGCAATTAGTCCTCAAATGCAATTAACACAGAATATCCAGAATGTAAACTAAAGGAATACAAAGAGGGAGATAAAGAAAAGTCCTGTCTATGTAGTCTCTCTATCTGTCTGGGCATCGGTGCCCAGATTGTTATTAGTCTGCTTCAGGTTCTCATTTTCTTTTCTCTCTGCTTCAGCTTTTGTAGCAATGTTTGACTAAACCATGTTATCCAAATCATGCGTTGCATTGAAGGCATGTGTCGCATTAACGAACCCTCGAGCCCATGAAGGGACAACAAGGTCACTGTGAATCTTCCTACTGGAACTAGCTTTCGTGCTCTCATTGTTGTCAGTTCTTCTGAACTGTTGTGCTCTTATGTGTCTGGGTGGCATGTTCCTTATTGCAACTTTTGGTCTGGCCAAGTCTGGAAAGTCTTTGAGATAATGTTAGAACATATTTGACAACCAAAATAAAGACATTCCTCTCTAGATAGACTCGATAATCCATTCAGCGTGCCACCGAATACATTCAGCTAGCCATAGACAATCCGCCGAAGGTCACAGGTGCAGACAATGGGCGAGTAAGGTATTATTTGGCGATTTGCCCAATGGACTTGGCGATCCCGTGCTTCTAGCCAAAAGCTACAACAGCCACAACAAATGAAGCATGATAGTAAAGGTTGGCGAGCTCGTCACAGCTCGTCGAATCACCTATCATGCCTACTTTTGACCTAATTTTTTTTCAAAATTGTCCCCGTAACCCCCAAAAACACAATTTAAGCACAAATAGGCCAAATTTTACCAAGACCCATGGCATAAGAATACAACCCAAAACACATTAACTCAACTAGATACATAGGAGAGCAAGAATTGACAATTTAAGTGAGATTAACGATTAACAATCGACACTTAACCAGTTCTATCCAATCAGGGATGGTCAGTAGATTTTAACAACATCGAAGAGTGTGCAAATGAGTATAATGTTGTCGAAATAATTACGGGTATTGAAAAGCTAACCTTCTGTACCAATTGAAGTACTACCGAGAAGGTAGGCGGCAATGCAATCCAAATCCGCGCACAAATCAATGAACCAAAATCCTCTAGAAGTGCAAGAAATATAAAACTATAGTCTAAGTATGGGTTTTGAACAGATAAAAGTGAGGGAAAGGGAATGAAGTTGGAACTTTTAATCCTTTGCTTTGCGAAAACCATCCATTTTTTTCGCCCACTCGGCGACATTAGTCAAGCTCGCCTACTCACTAGGCGAAACGCCGACCGTTTAGTTTCTCCGCCAAAATTTACAGGACCTCTGGTTTATGGGGGGTTCAAACGGCAGTTTCCATAAGCCACTAATTTCCAAATCTCGCCGAGTTTTAGAGACTCCAGTGTTGATGATGTCTTCAGTCAAACGGGGATAAGATCGGATTCGCCGACCCTTTCAACGACTCACCGACTAGATCTATTATTTGTCAATCTGCACTTTTCGTTCACTTTCAACACTTTCATCTGCACAATCAACACACCATTATTTTATCATAGCAAAAGAAAGCAATAAATTGTTTTGGGTTGCCTCCAAAACAACGCCTTAGTTAATGCGTGGTATGACACAAGTTCACCTTTAAACCTCATTCTTGGGATTAGCCATGGTATCACTGGGCAAACCCCCTGGCTATCTTGGATTTAGGTGATACGAGATATGACCCATCTAGGTCTCCAACTATTTGATTGAAACTGAATGAGAGGGAACAGTCTGGCTAAGACTAGACACATCTTCTTTCATGCCTTTTACCATTTTGTTTGACCCTTCAACTTTGTTGAGGATGCGCGAGAGCATATCCTCAGACCTACCACTGTCTAAATCCTTTGGCTTCTAGCCCTAATGGGGAGGCATGTATATGTTCTTCTCCCGATCATTCCAATTTAGATTACGGTCCCTCCATTCATGATCCCAATCCTTCAAACCTTCATCTCTAGCCCAACCTTGGTTACCACCTTGCCTTGGGTAATTTGAGCGGTAGCCACCGGCCTGGTTGCCTTGAAAATTTACTTCCTCATTATACAAGGCTTCAAACTTCATCTCCTCAGGATTAGCACCCCGACCCCCACAACATTAAAACCATGGGCACCGGCCCCCATGCCTTTTTTGGATAGAATATCAAGTTGCTTCATGATTTTGGCCATGTTCTGGTTTCTCTCATTGTATTTTTCCATCTTTCCTTGGATATCTTGCATATGAGAGGGGAGACTTAGTCCTCACGAGTGTACCATGCTCTGTTGATGGTTGTCATACCATCTAAAAGCTGGGCTGCTACTGCATACAGCTGCTACATTAAACCTCCAGGCGAGAGTTGGTCAGTAACACCTTTGTTACCGAATCCAATATCAAGTAAAAGTATTGAAGTAGCACGTTGCATGGTAAACCATGAGTTGGGCATTATAGCACCAAATTTTTTAACCTTCACCAAGTTTCGTGCAGAGGCTCTCCTTCTAGACGTTTAATGGTTTGGATGCTATCCCGCAGCGACATCATCTTCGAGGAAGGGAAAAATTGCACTTGAAATCTGGTCACCAACTCCTCCCAAGAAGTGATGGATTCATGTGGTAGCTCGGCTAGCCACTTGCAAGCCTCTCCCATTAACGAGAAAGGGAATTGCCTTAACCGGACCGACTCTTGAGAGATATTTTTGAATGAGAATGGTCCACCCACATCTACAAAGTTTCGAAGATGCTCGTGAGTATTCTCATGAGCCAGTCTGCTTAAAAGTCCCTTCAGTTGTAAAAGTTGCAACATGGTGCTCGTTATGTGGAACACTGCATTTCCCTCGGCTGGAGGTAAGCGGATGGCTCCAACACCTCCCATCATATGGGGGCCATTGATGTTGAGCTCTTGGACATCGTTGAGATTTCTGATCTCGTCTTGGTGGCCTACCTGGCAGCCGTTGCTACTATTAACACTCATGTTTTCTGAAGTATTCACTCAATAAACAAACAAAGCTAAAAATTAGGTAAGTAGACTACAACTAACAAGAATAAAAATTCTACTAATCCATGAATTCTCAAGTAGCACCACTCCCTGGCAGCGGTGCCATTTTGATGTTTAACTTAATCAACGACATACTTACATTTTGGGTGTCTACGATCGTGCAATAGTATAATATCCCAACCAAGGGTTGGGGTCGAGTCCGAAGGGAGTGGTTTCAAGAATTAATAGAAAAAAAATTCAGTTCTAACTAGTCATAGCTAAAGACATTAACGATTAAAAGCATTATAAATTAAAGGGGGACACAAAAGTGTCAAATATCCATTTGGGGGTTTTGTCACAAGTATAGCAAAAGCAGTACAAATAACAAAGAAATCTATGAATGAGAGGGAATTCTTAAGATGTTACCAGAATACGGGTTAATCTAAATTATTGGGTATATGTTTTCAATAGAAAATTTGTAGAGTAATAGTGACTAGGCTAAGTTATATGTGGGAATAAATTCTCTCTCGAGCAACTTACTCCGTTTCAAATGGGTTCCTCTCTGACACCCATTTATCGCATGAAGACCAGCCTACACCTTACCCTACTCACTCTCTCGAGCTGAGTATTAGGATATGGGACTAAGGCTCATCCTCTCGGGTTGAACCTCATGTCGACCCACTCCTTAGGCCATCAGTCTAGTGGTCTTGGTTTCGCGACCTATCTCTCTCGATCAAGCCGAAAACACATGGGTGGTTTTGTATTTGCAACTACAAACCCATTAAATTAAACCACAACCACTACGTGAAATCACCATTAAAATACATCTAACTTATTGGCAACCAA
Source organism: Solanum tarijense (assembly GCA_029582385.1). NCBI lineage: Eukaryota > Viridiplantae > Streptophyta > Magnoliopsida > Solanales > Solanaceae > Solanum > Solanum tarijense. Next base: position 43,179 of record JAJONW010001560.1, read on the forward strand.
CACTCAACAACAATCTGAACCGATATTCGCTAAATCACACCCCAAGAATTGGGTTTTTTAGCCACACATCAAGAGATAAAAACTTATACCTAAATGAGTTTACATTCAAATGGGTATGAAGATTTAAGTCTTGTTACAGGCCAAGAATGAAGAATCCAAGAGACCCAAGTCCAAATCCTTGGAGATGAAACCCTCTTATTCTTCAAGTTTTCAAGACCCTCCAAAACTCAGAGCAAAAATATAATGTACTAAAATTAAATTAATTGTTTCACACTAAAAATCTCATAATAAAAATCTGATCCTCATTTTATAACTCTCAACGAGTATTTATAGTTTTCAAAAATCTGTGTTGCAGCGGATCATTCAGCGACGTTAGTCGGAATCACCGATCAACTCGGTGATTCACACTTTGGTGTAGTTCATCGCCGTCTTACACCATCCTTCATCATCGTCGTGCTCTGGGTCATTGGGCGACATAGTATTGCTTTGCAAAACTTCTTGGCGATGTGCCGACTGCTCCCTTTTTCCGCCGACTTGATCCTTTCTTTACACTCAGAACACTGGAACAAAAGACGAAGTGAGACCCTTCGGTGACTCGCCAAGTGGACTTGACGACTCACCAATTGGACTTGGTGATCCTCAGGCCTTCATTTTCTCGTTCTTTTAAGCATTTTTGTTCCTTTTTGCTCCTAAGTGTCCATGCTTCCACTAAAACTTCAAATACCTGAAACTTAAGTGTTTTCATCAGATATTTAGACTAAATAAGTATTTGAGGACACTATTTCTATTAAAATAAAGCCCTAAATGAGTCCAATTTGTACACTCATCATTATGTCGCAAGAGTTTTATTCAAAAGTTGTATTAGATGGTTTGAGACAAAGTGTAGTAAGACTTCCGCTTGTTTTTATAGAAGACTTCGATTGTATGGATAATTTTTTTAAAATTTATGTTATGATATACTAAGGGCTTGTATGAGACCCCCTTCGGGGTCGAGCATGCCATCTTACTTCTAGGGTGTACCCCTAGGTCATAACAATCTTGGTAATCAAAACAAAATGTTTAGAATGGTTCTAGGATTGTCTCAAACAATGTCTAGTAGAGTGTTGTCAATAAATTTGAAGCGCGCCATATTTATGAATAGGAGGCTATTGGATGTTTGGGAAACTTCACTTCTTCATTCTCTAAGTAGTGCCATAGAGTTTGGCTTTAGTAGGTCCTTCTTCTAATATATGCCCATTGATTTTCAAGATATCGCTAATACAAGGGAAAATGCTAGAATAGATGAGGAAGGCAATGAGGAGCAAGAGGTTCCTCTCCAAGCTTCTCCCCAAGCTCCAATTGATCCTCTAGATATGTTAAATATGGAGATTAGGTCGGCTCTCCAAATGATGGCCCAAGCTTTGACTACTCATGCTCAAGCCAGGATGGTACAAGTGAATAGGGACGTGATAGCTCCGATGAGCCTAATATAGTGGATGGCTGCTTCTAAAGTGAGGGTGTTTTTGAAGATGTACCCTCTGGAATTTTATGGCTCCAAGGTAGAAGAGAATCTTCAAGAGTTTGTAGAAGAGGTCTCGAAGGTGTTAGACTTTATGAGAGTGACTCTGGTAGAGATGGAGGAGTTAGCTTCTTGTCAACTTGAAGGGGTTGCCCAAATTTTGTATGATCAATGGAAAGAGACTATACCGGTAGGAAAGGGCCCCATTGAGTGGGAAGGGTTCAAGAGTGCCTTTCTAGATAGGTTCTTCCCTTTAGAGATGAGAGAAGATTTTGTGCTTGAGTTCATCAACCTTAGACAAGGTGATATGAGTGTTAAGGAATATGCATGGAGGTTCCCTCAATTGTCTAAGTATGTTCCAATTCTAGTGTCTGATCCTAAATCATAAATGAGTAAGTTTGTGTCGGGATTGTTCAATTTACTGGTAAAAGAATGTTGTATGGCTATGTTTGAGCATAATATGAATATCTCTCTCTTATAGTTTAGGCTCATCAAATTGAGAAAGAGAAATTTAAGGAAAGGTCTAGGGGGAAAAGAGGGTTAGGATTGATGATGATAGCTCTTCTCTTGGAAGGTTCTCCGGACAAGGTCCTTCTATGTTTCCCCCAAGATTTAGTGAAGAGAGGGTGGCTAACCCTAATCCTCAGAGAGGGAGAGATAGTAAATATTTGTTTCAAAAACCTACTTGTGCTAGGTGTGGAAAGAGACATGGGGATAGATGTTTAGCCGATACAGAGGGTTGTTATGGTTGTGGTGAGAGTGGCCATAAGATGAGAGATTGCCCGGTGCTTAGAGCTAGGGGAAGAGAAAGGAAGCAAATGAGGGACTATGCTCTACAAGCAAGAGGTGAACAAGAGGATCCTCTGAATGTTGCTCCCGGTATATGTTTTATGCTTTATTAGATTTCGATATTGTTTGGTCTTTTATGACTTGAAGTAATAGACTTTGATGTTGTATTTAGTACGAATGGGCTTCATTGATGTTTTATGATATTAATGGTAAAACCCTACTTCATTATTTTCAGGTTTGGGGTATGATGATAGATGTGATAAATAAAGTGTATAGAAATGCTTGGATGTGGAGTAAATATACTCCTTGGTTTAGAATCATCTTGTTTGATGGATGCGAAATTTAAGTGATAACTTGCTCCGACCTTAAAAAAATTGAGAGAAATGAGACTTAGAAGAGTCTGTATAGGCTTACTCCCAAGTGGGAGATGATTTGCTTAGATAGCAAGGTTGTTGAGTGTTCTTGATGTCCATGATTTGGGTTGGCTTGAAATTCTCACCTTGAGAGGCGTAGTAAGTTTTGGGATGTTTAGTCCGGTTTTGTAGACTCATATGAGATCTTGATTAAATGTTGGTAAGGTTGCTTGTGAGCTAGAATTGCTTATGAGAACCTCTCTAATCTAGAATTACCAGTTGGGATCTTTGATCGACAAGTTAAGGAATAGAAGAACGAGGAAGTAGTTTCCATGAAATATTGGGAGTGATCTTTTAGTAAGGGTTTAGTTGAGGGTGCTACTTGGGAGGCCAAGGGCCAATAGGAAGTCCCCATATCCTCATCCTTTTACCTTATATTCCTCCTTTAGCATTAAGATGATGAGTTCCTCATTATTTGTTCTTTATATGGAGTCATGTGTTTATTAGATGAGGCCATTATTTCCTTATATAATGCATGTTCATGAGAGCTTGTGATTTAAAAGAAAATGAGTTTGCATGATTAAATTTTCCTCATGTTGTAGTGCATTGAGTATAGTTGCCTATTTGACTTCATGAGATGAATATATGAGCATGCCTTATTTTGGAGTGGAGAGATTCTTCGTTGAATAAATGCTTTTTGAGAGTCAAATGCATTTAGGCTCCTGAAGTGTATGTTGAGCATGTTTTAGTTTGGAGATGGTAGTTACTCCTTGAATATGAGTAGATATATAATTTCATGTCATTTGGATTGTTAGATGTAGTTCCCACTCCCTTGTGTTGCATTGAGTGTGTTTAATTTGGAGTTGAAGTTTTCCTCCCTTGTTTATGTGCCTTAGATGAGTTGCATGCAAGATGGGATGCTAGTCTAGAGTCATTTCCTTTAAGAAGTGTTTAGAATCATCATCGAGGACGAATGATCCCAAGGGGGACTTATTTTAACATCATGGAAATCTGTAGACTTAACTAGAGCCTAATGTAAGAGTTCTAGAGCTTTAAGTGGGGGTTAGGATTTTAGAATTGACTTCCCGTACTTAGAACAAAGGGTTTGGGGTAAAAACGTCAAGGTATGACTCCCTAAGGACCTCACCCACAAAGGACCAATACGGTCCGTAGACCCACCCACGGTCCGTGGGAAGGGTCTCGTGAGTTGAGGCAGTGAAGTCTTTAATTTGTTTAAGTTGGGGACTTAGGGGGTTAGTCCATAATTAGTTAGTTAATAAGTAGGGTCATTTTATTAGTAATTAGACCACCTATATAAACCTAATAGACCCCTAAACTAAATCAATTGGGTCATTTTTCAAAGACCCAAAAACAAACCCAATTCCCTCCAAGAAATTCTCTCTCTAGAAAGTGAAGAGGAAAAAGAATAGAAGAAAGCTAGGTCAAATTCCTCCATTGTTGCAAGATTTTGTGAGGGATTTATAATCAAGGTATGTTAGCTTATTGATCTATGGATTCTACCATCCATAGTGCCCCCTAGATTTCCCCCAATTGTGAAGACAAACCCCTAATTCTAGCTAGGGTTTCTTCCTATATGGTGGGTAGTGTTGAGTATAATTCCAACTGAGTGGATAATACTTTTTTTATGATAAATTTAGCATTGAAGTATGTTATTATGACAAAATTATATGCTTTCCATAGTTATCCCTTGTCTAATTAATGAAATTGATAATATGCAGGTCGATTCCATGAAAGGTGAAATTGAAGACTTAGGGATGATCTTCTAAAAGTCGATGTTATGAGTAGTAATTATTCAAGAATAGAAGCATGTAAACTTGAATTGAATTATATTATACTATATATATGATGGATCATAACTAGTAAAGCTTGAAGTTGAACCCTTATGATAAATAATGACTAGAATCACTTGTTAATGAAAAATGTTATTAGAATGCCTTGAAATATAGGTATGAATGATGATTGTAGAACTAGCGCATTGAGAGTAAAACTACTATGATGAAATATATATATATATATAGGCTTTAAGAGTAAACTCTACAAGAGAATTAAAGGCCAATGAATAGAACTGTGATGAAAAATCTTTACCTACCTACTCTACCTCATGAATGGTTGAATTCATAAAGTGATAGAATCACATGAGTTAGGATGATATCCATGTTTAGTGCATGAACCCTAGTTGTGAAGATTGAAAGTAGGCTTAGAACCTCAAGGAGGTGAAGTATGAGATTATGCTTGAGTAATTGAACTACTTGAACTATGAATACATCCATGTCTGATGTAGTCATCCTATTTATGTTGATGTGATATGATAATGAATATATCCATGCTTAATGTAGTCATTCTAAAAGTGATGATTTAATGTTAGCTTTGACCCTCAAAAGGGCAGGATATGATATTATGCATGTTTTATGAAGTTTAGTACATGATTTACAAGGACTTTGAGAGTAAAGTGAATATGATCATGATCTAGTTGTAGTGTTGTTGAAAGGTTAGACTCACACACACACTTATGCATGAATATGATATGATGTGCAAGGTTTGTCACATGTAGTGATTCTAATGTTTGAAGACTAGTCTCACCTATTGAATCTATGAGCTATAGTATAATTTATGTTGGATTAAATTTGAAGACATTCTTCCACAAATATGAATTTAAGTCAAGACTTAATATAAACTCAATGGGACTTAATGCCTAGCACCGAATGGATATGACAATGAGATGGAAGCTTTTACCCTAGTTGAGTACGCTTCGCAATGAAAGCTTTTACACTATTTCAGTTCGGAATTCTAAATGGGTTCCCTCTACCTTAGTTGAGTTCGGGTTCCCAAAGTAGGTATCTCATGAGATCGAAACCTTCTATCTTAGTTGAGTCCAGGTTTGTAGAAGCAATCTTCTTATCCCATAACTACTTGCCCTCGTACGTTACTTAGCTATTGGATCCACCATAGCTAAGAGTATCGTTCTACCCTCGACAAGTAGGACAACCCCTTTTCGGTGAGGGGTAGACACCGGATTCCATGTTTAGCTCACATGGTCTACGTCAATGAAGGCTTATATCTCCAATATGGTAGTAGTATGAACAAGAATTTGAATTATGACCTATGGGTACTTAATAAGCTTTACTTAGTATGGGTGAGAGTATGGGATCTTACTCATGCATTGCACAAGTATGACTTTAAAGTTAGTTATGAAGTTTCTCTTATGTTAGGAATAATTGAGTATTGACTAAGCTTATGAGTATGTGGTATTTCCTATGTTTTTGAATTGTGCCTTATTTGACTTATGCTCATATTATGCCTATATTGGACACTTTGCTTATGATTATGATATTTTCCATTAGGCTTATAGTTTATGTTTCATGGAGTATATCTTATGCTTATGACTAATGTCTTATATTGGCTAAAACTTTTGTTATGATCTTATGCTTTTATGCTACCTAATATATTTAGTACATTTTGTATTAACGCATACTTTGCCTACATTCTTATCAAATGTAGGGTTTGGTGGCATTGAGGTCCATTCTTAAGAATAGGTTCCTAAGGAGCAAGGAGCTGATGATTCGGTGAGTCCTCATAGCTTCGAGGTCAAAGCCACTATTTCCTTTATGTCTTTTCTTTTATGTTTTGAAACCATTTTATGGGCTATATCCCAAGAGTTTAATTCAAAAGTTGTATTAGATGGTTTGAGACAAAGTGTAGTAAGACTTCCGCTTGTTTTTATAAAAGACTTTGATTGTATGGATAAAAGTTTTAAAATTTCCGTACTTTTCTAGTGCCTTATGTTATGATATGCTAAGGGCTTGTATGAGACCCTTTTGGGGTCGAGTACACCATGTTATTCTAGGGTGTTCCCCTAGGTCATGACAGTTAAGGTTACAAACTTAATACCGACTTCCAATAGCTCATTGATGCTCGGAAGAGATTAATTGGAGTGGACAATTATTTAAATACTAGCAAGTTAGGTTTCATGTCTATGGCTTGCTTGAAAGAGATGTTATGGGTCAGATCAATTTGCCCTATTCTTGAAAGAGTGAGTAGAGTAAAATATTGGGTTGTTTAGAAATGACATATAGATTAGACTGGAAAGAGATTCTATACATAGATACTTATAGATCCAAAGATAATTAGCATAAATAAAGATGACTTAGCCTATTTGTTAATGCTCATTACAATAGAGAAGCATAATAACCCCTATGTGACATTGATTTCCAATCCCCGCACCCCTAGATTTTTTTTAACTCTTTATTAAATTTCACTTTGAATTTACATGCGATAATTGATAACCAAAGCCTTGTAATAAGTTGGTGGTATAATCCACCTAATTTCTCTTAATGTTACAAATGAGCTAATTTAAAGTTCAAATTTCTTTATAAAGAATTCTATACCATATACCATTCTTTGTGGGATTCGACCCCGAGCAAGTTCAAATTGCTCACGCTTTTAATTAGTTTTGGAGGGTTATTTGACAGTTATCAAAGTCAAGTTAAGCCAAAAGCCTAAGTTGGCGGTGTGGAAATGAAAGAGGAAATAAAGATAGGAGGAAGAAAATGAAAGACAAAAGGAGACTTAACTTTGAAGTATGTTACAAAAAGAAGGAACCCCTCCTTGTAAAAAAAGAGAAACAAAGAGCAACAATTTGAAAATTGAAATGAAAAAAAAGTGTTGTAAAATGAAAGGGTTGTCCAATAAAATAATTCCCAAGTTGAAGTTTGAGTTTCCAAGTGAAGAATGGAAAGAACTTGAGAAGAGGTGAAGATGATTACAACAATTCTTTGAAAAGATGAAGTCACTACGCCAAATTGATCATACCTTAACCCTCAATGCCATTACAATCCTATAAGACCATTTAGATCTTGCATGAACTAGGTTATGTGATGTTTGAAAAATATGGGAAAACCTCTGGGATGAAGCTTGCATGTATTTCTCTTTCAGAAAACGAGAGTTGTATTGGTTCCTAACTTTGTTATTGATTTTCTTTTTAAGAGCAGGAAATCGTTCTTTTTCTGAGGTCACTTGCATGCATTCATTGAAACATGGTTTTGCATAAGAAAATAAGCTATAGTAAGTTTGACCTAGTCAACATTTAAAGCTTTTTTATCATAAAGGAATGATGTATTTTCTTGAAAATAATATTTCAGTTGAACTTGCACATTGGCTCTCATTGAGAACCTCGTAGACACCCTTGTTGAACTATTTGTGTTCCTTATTTACTCAAGGACAAGAAAATGTTTAAGTTTGGGGTGTTGATGTGTGGTAGATTTACACTCATTTGACGGCTTTTAGTTCAACAAATAGTGTCGTCAAATCCTTATTTTGTCCAATTCTAATGATATTTTGATGATTTGTAGCTATGAGTCTAAGGGACAAGGCAAGGATGAATCCCTTGAAAAAATGGCCAACAAAAAGGGAAAGAAGTGCAAACTCTAACTGGCCCGTGCCTAACTAGAAAGGCGGATCACCCAAATGGTCTGACCTCTCCTAAACTGACAGTGCTCAAAATTGAAGATGTTCAAGCAAGTTTGGTGAGATAATGAGAAAATTGGTGATTCACCAAAAGAGATAGGCGAATTGAATGACCATCGCCAAAGGTAACAGGATTTTGATGAAATATTAAGGCTTAAAAGGCGAACAAAGGTGGTACTCAGTGATCCACCAAATGTGAAAGGCACACTCAAACAAGTTTATCGATATGCAAGAGGAAATTGAGTTAAGGAACAGATGACGATCTGCCAAACCCGCTAGGTGAACCCGACTAATGTTGTTAAATTGGTCAGACAATGAATTTTGGGCCAAATTTTGGGGAAATAATTAATAGCCCAAGAGAGAGAGATAATGCATGAGATTTTGGAATAGAATTTCAACTGTTAACTTTGTATGAGTTTGAGATAAATATTTTTAGTTTTAGGGTTTTAAATTTCACACTTGGATTTGACAATTTGAACTTGAAATCAATGTGGGTTTTTATTATAATTTCTTAATTTCATCATATTCATGACTTCACTCATGATAGGTATAATTTATTTACTCTTTATAATGTGTGACTAAAATCCCAACCCTAGGGATGCAATTATGGGGTTAGGTGTTGATTTAATATTCTAAGTGTTGTGTTTTGCTCTATTTTATTATTGTTCATTCATAGAAATGGACTAACTAGAATGGAGTTAATTCATGGGTTAATGTTGTGTAACACCTAAGAAATTGGAAAGTCAAAAAAGAAATAAAATGCAAAGAAATTGAGTGAAGCAAGGTTCTATGAGTCACCCCTACACCCCATAGGGAATACTATGGGCGGTAGGAAGAAAGTCGTACAGCCATAGTTCTGTTTTGGAAAAATTACATTTATGAACAGTGGACCTACGATTTGGTAAGACGAACCATAAAATGTTTGACGAGTCGTATGACTAAGTTATAGGATTGATTCAAAGATTTGACTTAGGACCTCAAGTCAGTGGAAGGAAATGACGGGTCACACAAGTTCCTATGGACCATAGGAATGTTCCCTAGAAAAGTTCCTAACTTAGTGAAATTTTAGAGTGAAAATTTCTTTCTTTAGAGGAGATCTACAGACCATAGAATGGTCTCAAGACAAATGATTGAACATTTGAGTTTCTGAATATGGTTTTTCGGTTGACTTGGATGGACCATCGAAATTTTTATGGACCATAGGTCATAATCGTAGGATTGTTCGGCAGTTATTTTAAAGGGTATTTGGATCTTTTCCTATAATCCTAACTCCTATATTACATCATTTTAAACTAATTCTAAGTCCTATAACTATCCATCTACTACTAATTTTTCCATAACTCTTTCATTCCCTACAATTTTCAATTCTCTCCAACATTTTCTCCAAAAAAATTCTCTCTAGATCAAGGATGAAGAAGGTAGGGTTCTTCAAGTCAAGTCTCCATTCTTCATCAATTACTAAGGGCTTCAAGTTCAACATATGCAAGGAGTTCATTAATTGGTTCCATTACCTCATAGGGCTACTAAAGATTTTCAATTCTCCAATTAAATTTCAATAAAATTGGATAGGTTTTCATTCAATTCCTCATTGTTCTATTTGTATGGATTTAAATTATTGATTTTGACCATATTGTGTCTATGACATTCAATTACATGCTTTCAAATCAATTCCATACAAACCCATGCATTGATCTGGATTTTGACTATGAACTCCAATTTACATGAATTTATGAATAAGCATGAATCTATAAATGAATTTTTGTGAAGTTATGCATGATTTGTGAAAACAAAGGTTTTATGATCTAGGTTTCCTTAAGATGAGCATCAATGAATTTGTCAAAGGTTTTCTCACATATTAAGGGATCATGGCTTGGTGAAAGGTTTTGTCACTTAGACTTGATTAAAGATTTAATGAGTTTCTGTATGATGTTTAAGCTTGGATTAGAATCTGAATTATGTTTCTTCATCTATGATGATGACTTTATGAAAATGACTATTCCGTTGGGATTTAACATAGCACCGAAAGAACTTTGAGGAGGAAGCTCAAATTGGGTGGTCCATAGTAGAAACCTCTATTACCAAACTATATGCCCTTGTAGGTTGCCTTAAATGGCCTAGTTAGTAGATACACGTACAACACATGATATGACACAGAGTTCTACTTTGGCAAGTATGCTCTCCCTCCTCAATTTGGGAGTTACATTCTATTTCATGCTATGGCTCGCATGGTCTAATGTCGTTTAAAACTAATATACCATAAAATGAACTAAGTACTTGCGAATATTTAAGATGCATTGAACATGTTCGTGATTTATCATTCTTCCTAACTAATTCTATTATGTTAGCTTGGTCATGCATATCATGTTTTTTATTTAGTCCTCTTTTGATCATATTTCATGTTTTATAACATTATCTCATACTTAGTACATTCTATGTACTAGTACATACTTGTGTCTACATTATTTCAATAATGTAGGATGTGATGTTTCCTCTACCTTTTCTTGTGGCTAGTTGGTGATCATTGGAGTTCGTTGAGTTGGTAAGTCCTCATGATCCGAGGATAAAATCAACTTTATTTGCTTTCATTGTATTTTTAATTTTCAGATTTGTATCTGGTGTACGGGTTATATTCCGATTACTCTTTTGATGTAATGGATGGCTTGTCAAGACTTTGATGTACTTCTGCTTATCTGTCAAACTCTTTACTTCTTATGAGATTTCTTTCTTTTCTCTATTATGTTGTGTATCTGTATGTTAAGTGGATTGTGTAGGGCCTCTCAGTGTCTTATACATCATGTCACGTCTAAGGTGTACTTTAGATCATGACAAACTTGGTATTCAGATTACATGGTTTTAGAAAAAAGTCATAGGAAGTTTGACAAGCCACGTTGAATAGACTCTTTTTCTAAAGTTTGAAGTGTTCTACAGTTATGAGTAGAAGGCTACAAAATATTTAGGAAACTCACTTATTTCATTACACTAAAGTTGTGTCGTAGAGTCTATCTCTTTAAAGACCCATATCCTAAAATATTTTTGATCCTTTTCGAGATATGGCCCCTCGAAGAGCTTATGTAAGATGGAATGCGGGTGACAGTTCCTCAAGATCAAGTTAATCCATTGGCCCAGAAAGTGACTCATGCCGAATTTTTAGCCGCTTTACATGTTTTTGCTCAAGCTATAACGGCTCAAGCCGATAGAAAGGCTAATGTTCCTGTGAACCTAAATGTGGGTAGAATGGAGGCAAGGATAAGGGACTTCACTAGGATGAATCTGATAAATGCTCAACTACACTTCTTCTTATTCAAAGATGTAAGGGGTCGCTAACAAGTATAAACCCAATAAGGAGTTGGGGTCGATCCCACAAGGAGTTGTACGGTAAAGTATCAAACTACAAAGTGAGGATATGTTCTAATCTTTTGTAGAAGTAAAAGGGTACGCAACATCAAATAAATCACAAAGATTCAATAATCAATATCAAGAGGGGGGAATTAGTAACAAAGTTCTAACAACAACAATTAACACGGGATTTGAATGATTAGAGAGAGGACCTTAGAAATGTGATCAATTGAATGCTAATTTCGCTTAATGGGTTATTACTAATTGCTTTAAGTTGTTGAATCTCAATGGGTCGGATAGGTTTTGAATGTAATAGACATCTCTCGATCAACTATGATGTTTCGAGTGAGTTCTCTCGAACCTTAACAAGCTTAACATTACCAAACAACCCAATTACTTAATTAACCCACTTTCTCAAGTTGGGTTATAAAGATGCAAATCAATACAACTATAAATCATTTATTCTACCATATACCTCTTTCTCAAGCAAGAATAGAGAGCTAAGCTAGAACCAAATCTGCAACTTCAGTTAATCAGTTAAAACATGAAAAAAAAATGAAACCCATTACAAAACAACATTAAATTCAGCAATTAACAATACTCATAAGATAATTAATGCATTCGACTAGATAATCACAACCCTATGGTACGGGGTTTTAGGCAAACATATCAAAAAGTAAGAAATTGTTACCGAAAAGATTATCCATCTAAATTGTTAACAATCTACAATACCCAAGGCTAAAATCCTAAAAACGTCAAATCTGAGATATAAATCCTCTCCAAGAATGTTCAACAATGTAAAAATGTGAAAAATCTCAAAGACCAGGGAATACACTGTGGGAACTCCTTTTCACTTTTAAAAAAATGAATTTATATGTTCCCAAAAACTCAACACTGAGTCTAATTGGTGAGGTTAGTTGGGATCGCCGATTGACTTAACGATCCACCGAGTTGCTCTTCCTCTCTCCTTTTTGATGTGCGTCATGTATCCAATAGTTCTGGATGATTAGGTAGGCTGGGTCGTTATCGTTGATCCATTTGGCATATCGTCAACTCACCTTTTGCTTGCTTAGTTGGCTTGGTACATAGGCTACTTCGCTAGAACTTTTGGCTAGATGGAGGGACACTCGACGAGTAACCGAGTGGATTTTGCGAGCTCCATCTTCTCTATTCTTCAAATTTTCCAACTTTTTCGCTCCTTTTCACATCGTAATGTCCTAGCCTTGTTCTTAAACCATCGTTGATTCATATCAACACATTAACATCAGTTATGAGCACAAAGTAGGCATTGATGACATTAATTTGTTGAATAATAAGCCCTAAATAAGTCGAAATTCCTGAATCATCAACACCACCAACTTAAAATTTTGCTTGTCATCAAGTAAAACACAAGATTAGTTAGGCCGACAGGATGTCTCCAAATAGTGCTTCTTGAGACTTAACATGAATTCACAGAAGGTTCAATTAACATACGCAATTCTCAATTGTCGCTTAAAGTTTCAAATTATGACTAGCCATCATCAAATAGAGTTCAAGATCACAATGCTCACTTCAAATGCAAATCTCTGCTCAATAAGAGTATTCGAATGCCCTCACATCAAGAATCATTCCATACTCTCATAAAGTTAAACGAGGAATACAATTTAGGAATCAAAATCAATTCTCAAACTCCCAATGAGAAAAATATGCATGATTTTACCCGATTTGTAATCGGGCTAATGGTACAGGTATGATAATTTTGGCTTAGTGATTTCGTACTTCATGAAGCATGGCTCAAATTTCACTTCTTCTCCTTTTCTTTTATTCGTTTAAACTTCACAACTAATCCTTGGCATATTCAAACCACATAAAATTTATGGTGTAACTCCTCCGAAACCTTTTTGATTTCCACAACATTGCTCAATGGATACAATTTTATCATTTCTTTTTCTCTTTTCACCTTTTTCTTCTTTTTTATTTATATGCAGGTGTTCCATTTTTTTCTTCAGCACAAGTTCTCAAGGATGAATTTCATGAACATCTTGCTCGATTTCTTTCCTCATTTTTACCGCACGTCCAACTTAGGCTTTTGGCCTAAGTTGGTTATTAAAAAAAACTATTGCTTCACAAAGGTTTTAGGTGTAGCCATTTGTGCTCATTTCATAAAAAAAATGTTAGGCTGAAGTGGTGTGAAGCTAGGTTAACACACTCACAAGGTGGTCACACAAAGGTATAGCAATTAGGTTTACTCTCATAACTTTATGTCTAATATCATTTCCTTTATTCACCAAAATTAGTCAATTGGACTAACGTTCTAGGTATAACCATGCACATATTTGAAGTAAATCTCACAAAACAAAGCATTCAACACAATCATCGATCATAACTCTAGAAGTTAAGCTCGCGTACAGTGATCATTACAATACTCACTTCGACAATCGGACTAATCACAATTAGATTCTAAGAGTTCACAAAAGATTTATGAAACTCAAATTTCAGTGTTGCCTTGCACAAACATATTGTTCATCAAGATCACTATTCAATTCATAGATACAGATCACAACCGAATGATGCTTATCGCGACCAATGACACTACTTCTGATTCAAGTGTCTACGATCATGGATAATATAGTAACCCATCCAAGGGTTGGGATTGTCCCAAGGGAGTGGTTTTTAGAATTTATAGAAAAATTAAATTTAGTTCTAACTAGTCCTAGCTAAAGATATTAACGATTAAAGACATTATAAAATATAGGGGACACAAAAGGTGTCAAATATCGATTTGGGGTTTTTTTCACAAGTAAGATAAAATTAGTGAAATCAACAAGAAAATCTAACAATGAGAGAGGGATTCTTGGGATGTGACCGAAATACGGGTTAATCTAAATTATTGGGTACATGCTTTCGATATAGAATTTATAGAGTAATAGTGACTAGGCTAAGCTATACGTGGGAATAAATTCTCTCTCGAGCAACTTACCCCGTTTCAAATGGGTTCCTCTCGGACACCCACTTGCCACATGAAGACCAGCATAGGCCTTACCCTACTCACCCTCTCGAGCTGAATGTTAGGATATGGGACTAGGACTCACCTCTCGGGCTGAACCTCATGTCGACCCACTTCTGAGGCCATAACTCTAGCAGTCTTGGTTTCACGACCTCTCTCTCGAGCAAGCCGAAAACACATGGATGCACTTGTATTTGCAAATATGAACCCATTAAATTCAACCACAACTACTAGGTGAAATCACCATTAAACTACATTTAATCTATCAACAAGCATGACCCAACAACAATATTAACCGATATTCGCCAAGATACACCCCAAGAATAGGGGTTTTTAGCCACACATCAAGAGATAGAAATTTATACCTAAATGAGTTTGCATTCAAATGGGTATAAAGATTTAAGTCTTGTTAAAGGCCAAGAATGAAGAAATCAAGAGACCCAAGTCCAAATCCTTCGAGATGAAACCCTCTTCTTCTTCACGTTTTCAAAACCCTCTCAAACTAAAAGCAAAAATAAAAACTACTATTCTCTATGAAAATTATAATAATTGTTTTTCACACTGAGAATTTGATACTTAGCTATAACTCTCAAGGAGTATTTATAGTTTTCAAAAAATATGTGTTGCAGTGGACCATTCGGCGACATTAGTCGGAATCGCCGATCAACTCGGCGATTCGCCCTTTCGTGTAGTTCATCGCCATTTTGCACCGTCCTTTGGAATCATCGTGCTCTGGATCATTGGGCCACATAGTACTGCTTCACAGAACTTCTCTGCGATGCGCCGAATGCTCCTCTTTTCCGCCGACTTGATCCTTTCCTTCAGGGCTCGGCACAATGGAACAAAAGGCGAAGTGAGACCCTTTGACGACTTGCCAAGTGAACTCGGCAATTCTCAGGCATTCATTTCTTCGTTCTTTTCAGCCTTTTCGATCCTTTTTATGATGTAGTGTCCATGCTTTTCCTAAAAACTTCACATACCTGAACCTTAAGATTTTTCATCAGATATTGAGATAAAATAAGAATTTGAGGACATAATTTCTATTAAAATATAGCCCTAAATATGTCCAATTTGTGGTCTCATCAACACCCCCAACTTAAACTTTTGCTTGTCCTCAAGCAAACTCAAGTTCAGTCGTTCAAAAAGGGTGTCTCAAACAGTGCTACACAAGAGTCAATCATGAATGCACACAGCAAGACTCAATTTACTTATGCAAGGATCAATTGTGTAGTCAAAGATTCAAGTTGTGACACACCATTACCAAAGATTCTCATACTCACAATACTTGCTTCAAATGCAAGTTCAAGCTCAACTATAGTGTTCAAATGCCCTCATATAAAGGATGATTCCATAATCACACAATGGTTCACAGTTAAAACCTTCAGAATCAGGTGCAACACTCACTCTCACAAGGAAGAACATAATGCATGCTTTCACCCATAGGTTTGCTCGTATTTTCCAATCAACATTTGTTTCACCTCACTCAAGATCAAAAAGGTCTTTTTAAGTCTTGTATGGGGCTGAGTGCAAAAGTATGGTAATTTAGGCTTAGTGACTTTCATCCTCATGAGTTGTGGTGCTCACAACATTTCCTTTCCTTTTCCTTCATCATTCTCTTCAGTGCTCATAAGTCATCATATTATTCACTTTACATGGATTGTTTGGGAATCCCGTTTCATTTTTCAACTTTATTACACAACTTTTCTTTTTCATTCTTTTTCCTTTTATTTTCAGTCTCTTCTTTTTGATATGGAGGGGTTCCATTTTCCTCAAAACCATGGGTAAGAGGGAGCTTTCCTACACTTCTTGATTTTCCTTCTCTTTTCACCACACCTAAGTTGGCTATTCAAACTAACCACAACTTCATGTGGATTATAGATGATGGATTAAGAAAGGTCTAGTTTTCATCAAGTTTCTTCCAAAGAAAGGTAAGGCTCAAGGGGGATTCAAGAGAGAATCACACACTCACAAGGTAGATCACAAAAGAGCTATATGTCAAATTGGATCACACTCGTAGAAGTTGCCTAAGATCATATCAAGAGATAGTCAGTTAGTTGACCGGACCAACGGGGTAAATTCTAGGATCTATCATGCATAGTTCACAAGTAAGCTCATCACACTAGGCATTGACACTATAAAAGTTAAACAAGACTGAACACTTTCACTAGTGTGCAATGATCATCACAAGAGAATCAATTTGATACAAGGCTAGTCATACTGAGATGCAAAGAGTTCACACATTGTCTATGCAACTTCTTTTCGTCTAATCTTAGCCGCGCATTCATGTTCGTTCGAGTGAGAGCACTATTCAAGTCATTGGTATTGATTAGAATCGATATTCAGTTTTTTTGCAAAAGAACAGCCACATTCAACACACGAGGAGTGGCAAATGTTCACAAAATTCAAAAAAAATCGGAAGGACCAAAAAATTGTTTTGCAATTTGAAATAAAAGGAGCCACAAGCCCAAATATCCACAAAAACAGATAAAACACAATGATAGCTCAAAGCCCAAATACAAAAGCAAAAACAAAAGTCACAAATAGCACACAAAATGTGGGCCTCACCCCACCACAAATAAAAGCAATTGTCCTCAAATGCAATGAATAGAATACGAAATGTAAAATAAAGAATGACATATAGGGAGGTAAAGAGGTGATCCTGGCTAATCGGTTGTTCTATCTGTCTGGGCTTCAGTACCCAGAGTGACCTTTAGAAGGACCAGCTTCATTAAATCCAGCAGCATGAGATTTTGCCAAGGAAGCCTGCACAACAACATCTATCATTATTTCTTCAGTCTCGGCTATGTTGTCCAATGCAGCTTCCTCAAACATCTCTTTGTCAGTCCCTGCCTCTGTTTTGGGATCGGCTGTATGCTCTATTCCATCTCCGTGTTCTGTGGTAGTTTAAGGCATTTCGGGCACATCTGGAATTTCCACTGTTACAAAGATCATGAACATATCGGTGGACTTTACATAGTCCACATCTTTCTTCAACTCTACAATGGCGGCCTTTAAGGTTGTTGCCTCCTCTGTGGCTCCTTGGTCGCGCTCACACACTGCCATCCTGGCTGCTAGAGCATCAATAGTAGTGCTCAGTGGTTTCACAGCATCATCAAGGGCAGCCTGAATCATCCCTGGAATTGAGCTTTCTATGTTGGAAGTCCGCCAATTAGCAGATTGGGCAAGTTGTCCCATTCAGATCAAGGATGCCTGAGTGATCGGCCCACAAGAGGCAATGACAATAGTAGGTCTGGGTGGTAATGAGGCAGCAGAGGGACCTGGAGGGTTAGCAGGAGTGGTCATGACATCAGATATACCTAAAGGCCCATGGGCCGGAGTAGTTAAAGATCCCTCGGCTGGTATAGATCCAGTGGCCACAGCTTCCTTCTATTTCTTTTCCGCTTGGTCCTTAAGATATTCAGCTTCAATGTTTCGGATACAGGTAAAGGCGGTGGCAACCAATTCCACATCCTTCTTTGCATCTCTAAACACTCGAGCTCTTTTGCACAATGCAGTGATTAATATTGGAAAAGGGAGAGATGTCTAGCTTTTGTTTGGACGCATATGGATCTCAAAAGCAATGATCATCCCTAGATTTATTCTGGTCTTCTCTATGATGCATCCAAGACAAGCTGCCTTGGCAAGGCAAAAGATTAGTTCATTCAGTGATGGCATAACTGTGTTGCTGATGAACCTGAACCAATATCTCGCAGCTATGTTCAGATCTTTCTTTTCAATCGAAACACCTTTTGACAACCATTTCGGAGCATTATCATCTGAGATTAGCGGGGCTAACCACTTTTTCATCGCATCTAGCTTCTCTGTTCTGATCAAGTGCTGGCAGTGATCATTAATGTTATCGGACAAGCCCAAGACTATGTTGATAGCCTCACTGTCGTAAGCTACCTTCCTTCCTCTGATAACCACGTAGTAAACTACTTTGAACGACGATACCAGCCTCTTTCGTTGATGTACCAATGCACTGTATGCATTATGGAATTCTCTGACCCAGCTTGGTATATACGAGCCATAGGGTTTAGTGAAGATTTAGAATTTGTGATATTTTAGGCACTCTATTATTTTAGAATACCTATGGATCACCCCATCTATGGACAACCGTTTTTCCTCAATGATTGTTTTCAACCCCTCAGACTTTAATCTATTTGTTGATTTAGGTGGGGGGCCTTGTACTAGAGGTGCCAGTACTCTTGCCTTCTCTGGATCTGGAGAAGTCGGAGTGGTGGATCGAGGATTTCTTATCCATGATGGGTCGTTTACTTGTATAGATCGTAGTTGATTCCTTAGTGCCTCCATCAGTTCATCTTCATCTGAACCCATACTCTCAATGTTATATGTTGTTGGGTTAATGTTATATGTTGTTGGGTCATTGGTGTAAAAACAAGTAGAAACACAGGCAATCTTTTGTAGGAAAACTCTCCAAGTGGATCGGCAAGTCGCCGAACCTCTTTGGCGAGCTAACTAGAACTCACCGCAAGGGTTGGCTTTAAATCATAGTAAACTGGTGATGGGAAGGTATTTTCCGCGAATCGACGGCCACTTTAGGCGAGCAAGGGTTTGTCCGCCTAAAGTAACAGTGAATAAGGGTCTCAGGGATGCAAATAGAGGGCACCAAGAATACTTTTGGTGAGTCGCCTAGTGCTTTTGACGCCCCTTAGACTTATCACCGAAAGTTATAGTATCAACTATCAATCAAGGCACCAAATTATCGATGAGATGGGGACATTAGGTGAACCGCTGAGTCGTTTGGAGAGCTCGACCAAGCTCGCCAATCGACCCAACGTGATTATTTTCAACCCATCTTTTCGAATTCAACTCCATAAACCCCGAAATTGAAATCAAATCACGCACTCACGAATTAACAAGACCCATACTACCCATTACCCCGGAATACTCAGACTTCTCCCTGGTTTGCCGAATTTGACCATTTTGACGATATTTTTTATTAAGAGTGGTGTCACCCGCTCTATCATTGCGCAAATTTTTGACATTTAGCGCAAACGTGAGCTACTTAGAATTCACTCAAGCAATCACAAACCAATGAGATTTCATTCAATTATAACCACAACAAATACAGGCATTTGACAATCATAGCACTACACGTAAAATTTTCAAATTGAAATAGGCATGCACACATTCTAATTCTAGCAGAGAGGCTTAGCATAGATCAATAGGATATGATCATTGCAAAATAGTATAAACTATTCGAAAATAAACTTGCGAGTCGGAGAACTGACCTTTTGTGCCGATTAAAATGTGATTTAAAAGCTAGGCATCAAAGAAATCCAATTTTGAGCACAAGTCAACTAACCAAAATACTATTATAATGATAAAATAGGGAAAATACTACCTTGTTGTGAGTTTATGAAGATTAAGAGCGATGGAAAGTGGAGGATTTCAAATTTCTAGGACTTTTGGTCATTATAAACCATCCAGTTCGTGCCCATTCAGCGACATTGGTTACACTTGCCGATCCAATCGGTGACATGCCGAGTTGTCATTTGGCTCACTGAGTTTTATAGAATCTTCAGTCAAGTGAGTGTCCTAACGGCGGTCTTCAGCGTGATCACCAACCTATTCAGCAATTCGGTGAATGAAACTATTAACTCGCCAAATGCAATTTCCACCCATTCTCCACACTTTAACATGTACATTCAACACACCGTTATTTTTGAAACAATAATAGAGCATTGAAAAAGGTTTTGGGTTGCCTCTCAAACATCAACTTAGTTAACGTCGTGGCACAATGCATGTCAGCTGTTAAATTCCATTTTTAGGGTTAGTCGTAGTATCAATAAGAAACCCCTTTTTTGTTTCGAGTGTAGATCGGGCTATGCATGACTCATAAGGTTCTCGAAAAGCTAGAAAGCTCTATATTGAGACCAAATCAATCGCTTCATTCCTTCAATGTCTTCTTTCATTTCTTCCAACTTTCTATCTTGCTCAGTTACCTTGTGGAGAATGACTGAGAGCATACCCTCAAGGCGTTTAACCTCATTGTTCTTAGGACTTCTTCGCTCATTAGGAGGGATGTATTTATCCTTCCTTTTGTACTACACTTCGATCTTCACCATCTTTTTGGCTAATTCATCAATCTGAGTCATTAGGGTGGACAACATGAAGTCTTTTTCTACATCTTGGTGCGTTTCAGCGATTTGATTAAGCAGTTGGGCTGCTTTCACATATGACTATTTTGCAAGGCCTCCCGAAATGAGTTGGTCGACCAACCTTTTGGTTTCGGAACAAAGGCTTCTGTAGAAGCAGTCTAAGAGTTCCATGTCAGGAATGTAATGAGTTGGGCATTGAGTGATCAAGTCACTAAACCTTGGCCATGACTTTTGGATCCGTTCACCTTTCAATTTCTTGAAGGTGAGAATACTATCCCGGAACATCATTACCTCCTATGAAGGAAACTCCATTAGCTCTCGAATACTGCTCGACATGCTCATTTTCTCTATTTGGATACAGACAAACCAACAAAACATAAACTAAAAATTAGATACAGACAAACCAACAAAACAAAAACTAAAAATTAAGTGAGTAAACTACAACTAAGAAGAACAAAAAATTTTACTAATCTAAACATTATCATATAACACAGATCCCTGGCAGCCGCACCATTTTGATGCTTATCATGACCAACAACACTACTTCCGATTCAAGTGTCTAAGATCGTCGATAATAGAGTAACCCAATCGAGGGTTGGAATCGTGCCAAGGGAGTGGTTTTGAAAATTTATAGAAAAATAAAAGTTAGTTCTAACTAGTCGTAGCTAAAGATATTAATGATTAAAAACATTATAAATAAAGGGGGACACAAAAATGTCAAATATCGATTTGGGGTTGTTGTCACAAGTAATCTAAAATTAGTGAAATCAACAAGAAAATCTAACAATGAGAGGGGGATTTTTGGGATGTGACCGGAATACGAATTAATCTAAATTATTGATCCACATTCTTTCGATAGAGAATTTATAGAGTAAAGTGACTAGGCTAAGCTATACGTGGGAATAAATTCTCTATCAGGCAACATATCCCGTTTCAAATGGGTTCCTCTCGGACACCCACTTGCCACATGAAGACCAGCCTACGCCTTACCCCACTCTCTCTTTCTAGCTGAGTGTTAGGATATGAGACTAGGGTTCACCCTTTCGGGCTGAACCTCATGTCGACCCACTCCTTAGGCCATTAGTCTAGCAATATTGGTTTCACGACCTCTCTCTCTCGAGCAAGCCGAAAACACATGGATGGACTTGTATTTGCAACTACCAACCCATTAAATTCAACAACAACTATTAGGTGAAGTCACCAATAAACTACATTTAATCTATTAACAAGCAAGACCCAAAAACAATATTAACCCATATTTGCCAAGTCACAACCCAAGAATGGGGGTTTTTAGCAACACATCAAGAAATATAAATTTATACCTGAATAAGCTTGCATTCAAATGGGTATGAAGATTTAACTCTTATTACAGGCGAAGAATGAATAAATCAAGAGACCCAAGTCCAAATCCTTCGAGATTAAACCCTCTTCTTCTTCTTCAAGTTTTCAAAACCCTATCAAACTCAAAGCAAAAATAAAAAGTTCTATTCTATATGAAAATTATAATAATTGTTTTTCACACTAAAAATTTGATACTTAGCTATAACTCTCAATGAGTAATTATAGTTTCCAAAAAATTTGTGCTGCAGCGGACCGTTCGGCGACATTAGTCGGAATCGCCGATCAACTTGGCGATTCACCCTTTGGTGTAGTTCATCGCCATTTTGCACCATCATTTGGCATCATCGTGCTCTGGGTCATTGGGTGAAATAGTAATGCTTCGCAGAACTTCTAGGCGATACGCCGACTACTCCTTTTTTCCGCTGACCTAATCCTTTCCTTCAAGGCTCAGCACACTGGAACAAAAGGAGAAGTGAGACCCTTCGGTGACTCGCCAAGTGGACTTGGCGATCCTCAGGCCTTCATTTCTTTGTCTTTTTCAGCCTTTTCGTTCCTTTTTGCGATGTAGTGTCCATGCTTTCTTAAAAACTTCACATACCTAAAACTTAAGGGTTTTCATCAGATATTGAGTTAAAATAAGCATTTGAGGACACAATTTTTACTAAAATATAGCCCTAAATGAGTCCAATTTATGGACTCATCAACGACACTCAAATATACAAGAGAACAAAAATCACACACAATCACGCAATCAAGCGAGAAACCAATGAAATAAAGCTAACATCCATTCACATTCTAGCAACAAGGAGCAATTTGAACAAAAACAATAAAACAACAAAATATTTAGAAGACAAAATAAATGCAAAATACAACGAAAAGGCTAGGTATAAAAATACCTTCTCCCCACCAAAATAACTACACAATGTCCTCAATGTGCTATAAAAACTAAATTTATCCAAAGAAAGGAAAATAGAGGGAGTGTAAAAATCCCCCTGTCACGCTAGGCCTGAGGTGAACTTTGTACATCTGGGGTGACCTCAATGTGGGAATCAGTGCCCAGCTTGAATCCAGCTCGGGAGGTCTTTGTAACTATCTTCTCTATGGGCTGAGACTTGCTTTAGCCAATAATGAATGTGTCGCGCAATGAGGCCTCAAAGACACACATGCTAAATAACCCTCAAAGTCCTCTAGATTCTCAAATACTGCATCATCATGAGCATGTAGCTCCTTCCCATTTGTTTCAGGTGTGTCGGACTCTCCATCATCATCAGTTGTAATAGCATCTCTAACCACAGTAGGCGAAGGGATCTCAGAAAAAACTAGCATATCATTACTAGGCTCCTAGGGAACATCTTCATTGTAGTAGAAGTGGAAGAGCTAGGTATACATGTCGGCTCAACTACTAGAGTACACTGAGTAGTGTCGGCCTCCATGGTCTTTTCATCAAGCATCGAAAAAGTGTCTACCGGAGCCTTTTTACTTCTTTTAGCTTCATATTTCGCGTACTCAACTACAATCATCTGAATATGAGTAAACAATATCAGAGTCACCTCAGTATCTGTCTTCGCCCCAAAGAGCACATTAGCTCCGCGACACAGATCACTAATAAGCACTGGAAATGGAAATGAGGCTTAGTTTTGTTTTGCCAATATCACTATATCCTGAAAACTTATCTCCCCGAGATTCAGTAACTCCCAATAAACAATACAACTCAATAGTGCAGCTTTTGGATACCAGATGATTGATTCGTTTTGTTATCGCATAAGGGTGCTACTAATAAACCCAAATCAATATCAGGCTACGATATTCAGATCCTTATTTTCAATCACAGTTCTTTCCTCTAGCCAAGGAGGTGTGATATCACATAGCAACAGGGCAAGACACCCCTTCAATTCCTCTAGCATCTTGGTTTTGACGTTGTCAGCAAAAGGATGGACAGTGTTTACTACAGTCAAACAAATCACTGATTTCAGTTTCACTGCACATTACCTTATTTACCCACACCACTACATAGTAAATCGGTGCCATCAACCTATCTTTCTTCTTCCCTTTCGAGATAAAGCTCGCATAACCTGCAAAAAACTCCCAAACTCATGAAGGAACATATGGATTTCGGGGTTTGTTGAACTGTTGGAACTTGTGGAAACAAAGTGTCTCCCACACACCGATATACCTATCCACAACTCCAACAGTAGACAATCGCTTCTCTTGTAAGATAGTCCACAAGCCAGCTACTTTTAATCGATTCATAAACCGAGGTGCATATGCTAGGGCCGGGGACACTTTAGGTGCATGTGTGATTGTAGGTGCTGGAGGAGTCAGGAGTTGTAGAAGTCTTGCAAAAGGATCATTAACTGCCTAAGATCGTAGTTCTGAGTGCTTCAATTTGAGCAATTCTCCCTCAGTTGCCAGTGTATGCATTGGAGTCCTACACCCTGCAGCTTCCTCCAACTCAGACTTAGAAGAGGTGATATGAGTGGAGTCGAAGCCTATGATGTATGATGAAGTTGAACTGGAACTGGAACTTGCTACCACCTGCTTCTTCTCTTTGACTTTCACATTGGTCTTAAGAGGTTTAGGATGAGCGGCTCATGGAGATGTGATCTCCACTGCGATTACAACCTCTTTTTCTTTCTTTTGGGGTGTTGGACCTCATACCAGATGCTTTGGTCTAACCATATTTGTAGAAAAACACAAATGAAACAAAATAAATTAACTAAAATACAGGCCAAATGGGCAAGACTAAAGACCAATCGGTGAGTCGTTGTTTCCAATGGGCGATCAAAGGGTGCTTCACCGAATGTTTCAGATATAAAAAGCCAAAAACGATGTCATAAAGTCGAGACTAAATCCATTCGGCGAGCATATCGCCGAAAGTTAAAAAAAAATTCACCAACATTGCAGGTCAAAAAGGTGATAAGGGGGCCAATTGGTGAACAGTCGAGTCATTCAGCGAGCCCAATTCAGCTCACCAAATGGCCTAAGATGCCAGATTCCCAACCCAAATTCCAATTTTCAACGAACAACCTAGAAAAACCAATTTCAAGTACAATTCGACGCAATTCAAGCCTACCCACAATGGTTATCTATGTCGGGGTACTTAGACTTCCCCCCAATTGATCTAAATTCAACCGAACAACGATTTTGCCCTTAAGAACAACGTCACCCAATCCATCATGGGTAAAATCAAGTTGTTTTGTGGAATTTTAGTTACTAGGACTTCAAACGCACAAAACCCCACATGCACACCCAAAGTTCAAGCAATTCAAATGTGAAACTCAAACCAATTTAGGCTTGAATTCAAATTAGATTTCAACAAGCAATTTTCCACACAATCAAGGCAAATAATAGATCCATTAACTACTCATACACATGCTAAACACAAATAATGCAATTAAAACATATATGGAAAGACAACCTCAAATTGCAACATGGAGGAACTTAGGAAAAGAAGAAAAGATGGGCAATACATCACAATCCCACCACACACGAAGACACGGAAAAAATCAACACTAAAAATATATTCTAAGGATTGATTGTAAGAGTGCAAGAGTCTAAAAGTTCAAAATAAGGAAAGGATTTGAATTTAAAATGGTTGAAAGGCCCTTGATCCTTCAGTTTGTGCCTTGATCGACGAGGTCTATTAAGGCTGTTGATCCACTCGGCGAATCGCCGAGTGGACTTTTGCCTGCTGAATTAAACAAAAAACCATCCTTTCAACCGGTTCAAAAGGTGAGCCATATCAGGCTCGCCGAGCCAATCGGTGATTCGCAAAGTGCACTTTAACTCGCCCAATTGCCTTTTCCTTCAAAATTCAAATTTCAACCTACACATCCAAAAAACATTATTCAAATTTTAAAAATAAAACTTGGGTCGCCTCCCAAGAATCTTATTATTTAACATCGTTGCATGATGTGGCCATGGATTCAAGCCTCATTCTTAAGATTGACTATGGTATCACTAGGAAGACCCCAGTTCGGTCTTGGATTTAAGTGAGCTTAGATTTGACCCATTTGAGGCTCAAGCTGCTTTATGAAAACCGAGTGTGTGGTTATAGTATGATTTAAAGACGGGACATCATACTTCATCTCCTTGAGTACCTTATCAAATCCTTCCACCTTTTTTATGATGCAGGCAAGCATATCCTCGGTCATTAAAACTATTGGGATCGGCTTTTTGTTCCATTGGCTTTGGAAGTTCATGAGTGGCACGTATTGATCATTATCACCATCTCTATGTCTCCAATTTGCACCCCGATATCTCGATCTCTTCAACCATCATCAAGATCTCTATTCCCACATTGATTCCCACACGACCTTGGATAGCTTGGATGAGAACTCCTTACTTGGTTTAACATTAATTGTACTTCTTCATTGTACATGGACTGAAATTTCTCATCACTAGGACTCACACAACTACTAGCACCAACCGCATTAACAGCCTTGTAACCACAGCCAATGACTTGTTTCGTCAATAGCTCCATTTGGGTCATTACCTTGGCCATGTTTTCATCACGTTCTTGGTTCTTTTCCAATTGTTCCTTTGTCAGCCCTAGATTCAAAGGAGACACCAGATCTTCCCTTGTATACCTCACACGATTGATTTTGGTCATCTCATCAAGCAAGGCCAACGTTTTGTCAAACGGTTGTCTAATGATCCCACCTGGAATAAGTTGGTCAGTGACACCCTTGCAAACGGTGTCAAGACTCCGATAAAAATATTACAAGAGCACATTGTCCAGCAACCCATTGGTAGGACAGTGTAGAAGCAACTTTTGGAACCTCAACCACGTTTCATGGATGGTCTCACCACCAATCCAATTGAAGTTCTGAATGTTATCCGTCAACCTAACCATCTTTGAGGGAGGGAAAAATATTTCATAAAACACTTCCGTAAACACATCCCAAGAAGTGACATATTCCCTTGGTAGTTCCATCAACCACTCTGTTGCTTCCCTCATTAGAGAAAAAGGAAATAAACAGAATTGAACTGACTCTTGAGTGATGTTGTTGAAGGAAAACGGTCCACACACATCCACATCATTGTGAATGTGGTCATGAGGGTCCGCATGAGAGAGTCCCCAAAAATACCTTCCATTTGCAATAGATGCAACATAGTACTGGTCACATGAAAAATTGCATTGCGCATAGTTGGAAGCAATCGAATAGCACCAACATTTCCTAATTGATCCTCATTTATATCATCCAGTTTTGTTATGTCATTATTTCTCCCAATTTGACTTGCATTGATCCCGTTCACACTCATCTGTTCACCTGTATAGAGCAATCAACAAAGATACACAAATAAGAAAATTCTAGTACAACAAAATTAGTCCACTAAAACAATTCAATAAAAGAATTCTAAACACCACTCCCCAACAACGGTGCCATTTTTCATAACTCTCAACTATACTTCTTCTTATTCAAAGTGTAGGCGATATCTAAGAAGTATGAATCAAATGATGAGTTGGGGTTGATCCCATAGAGAGTTGTACAGTAAATAATTCAATTACGAAGTAAGGATGTGTTCTAATATTTTGTAGAAGTAAAAGGGTACACAACATAAAATAAATCATGAAGTTTCAACTATCAATATCAAAAGTGGGGAAATTAGTAACCAAGTTCTAACAACAACAATTAACACGGGATTTGAACGATTATAGAGAAACTTAGGAATGTGATCAATCGAATTCTAACTTTGCTTAATGATTGATTACTAATTGCTTTAAGTTGTTGCATCTCATTGGGTAGGATAGGCTTTGAATATAATAGCCATTTAACGATCAACTATCATGTTTCCAGTGAGGTCTCTCGAACTTCAACAAGGTTAGTATTACCAAACAAACCAGTTCCTTAATTAACCCACTTTTTCAAATTAGGTTGTAAAGATGCAAATCAATACAACTATTGATCACTAATTCTACCATATACCTCTTTCTAAAGCAAATATAGAGATCTAAGTTAGAACCGAATTTGGAACTTCAGTTCATCCGTTAAAACATGAACAAACATTTGAACCCATTTCAAAAAAACTTTAAATTCAGTAATTAACAATACCCATAAACTAATTAATTCTTTCGACAACATGATCATACCCCTAAGGTAAGGATAGTTATCCAAACATAGAAAAAGTAAGAAATTGTTACCAAAAAGATTATACATCTAAATTGTTAACAATCTACAATATCAAAGACTAAAATTAAAGCTAGAATCCTAAAACCTCAAATCCGAGATACAAATCTTCTCCATGAATGTTCAACAATGTAAAATTGTGAAAACTCTCAAAGATTGGGGAATACACTGTGTGGGAACTCCTTTTCTCTTTTCAAAAAATGAATTTATATGTTCCCAAAAGCTTAACACAAAGCAATTGGCGAGGTTAGTCAGGATCGTCGAACAACTCGATGATCCGCCTAGTTGCAATTCATCTAACCCTTTTGATGTGGCTCTTGTATCTAATAGTTCTGGAAGATTAAGAGAGTTGGGTCTTTATCGCTGATCCATTTGGCGTGTCACCAAATCACCATTTGCTAGCCGAGATGGCTTGATACATGGGCTACTTCATTGGATATTTTGGCGAGCTTGAGGCTCACTAAAAGAGTCACCAAGTAGCTTTTGCGAGCTCCAACTTCTCTTTTCTTCAGCTTTCTAACTTTTTCGCTCATTTTCACATCATAATGTCCTTCCTTGTTCTTAAACCTTCATTCCCTCATATCAACACATTAACATAAGTTATGGGCACAAAGTAGGCATTGAGCACTAATTCATTGAATAATAAGCCCTAAATGAGTCAAAATTCCCGACTCATTAACACCCTCAACATAAATTTTTGCCTGTCCTCAAATAAAATACAAGTTCTTTCATGCTTATGTGAAGGGTAGAAGAAGAAGGTTGCAAATCTCAGAGATAAAGACCAGACGAGGGGATATTATTACCAGCACACAGAATATTGGGGAAGAGGCAGTGAATGTGTTTGAGGAACAATTCATGGACACCAATGCACCATCAGATTACTCTATGCTGGACAGTATTCCAAAACTGATTACAGATGAACAGAATGAAGAAATGGGTAATGTACCTACAGAGGAGGAAATTAAAGAAGTGGTTTTTGCTTTAAATGGAGATAGTGCAAGTGGTCCAGATGGATTTTCAGGGCAATTTTTCCAAAGCTGTTGGGATATTGTTAAATGGGACATTGTCAACATGGTTAAAGCTCTTTTCTGTGGTCAGGAGCTCCCAAGGTATATAACTCATACTAACCTAGTCCTTATCCCTAAAAAGGAGGTGGTTGATAATTTTGGTGATTTGAGGCCTATTAGTCTTAGCACATTTATTAACAAAATCATATCAAGACTG
>JAJONW010001561.1:0-45545 GCA_029582385.1 Solanum tarijense
CTAAAATTTAAATAAGACGAATTAATATAATTAACTAACGAGCTTCTTAATTTCACGAAACAAAATAATAAACTCAATTAAACTTAAATGACACAAAATTAAAACCATAATTTAATCTAAATTAATTTAATAAAATATTTACTAAAAATTAAAATCTTTTTGAGATGATTTTCGAAATATTTATAAAATATATACCAATTATATACAAAATTATATAAAACATATATATTACTTAAAAATTATGAAAAATGACTAAAATTACTTTAGAATAACTTGAAAAATATTTTGAATGTTATAAAACTAATTATTTCAAGTCGTTCGAAATTTAAGAAGCTCGATGATTAATATATATTGTGGAGGTCCGAAATTGGGTGTCAACACAGAGACCCCAACGTTTGATAGGAAGATGTGACTAAAATTTCAATGCCCTAGTTGTATCTAGAATGTGTCTATGTTTCCTCTCGACTACACCATTTTGTTGTGGTGTATACACACAACTACTTTGATGAATAATTCCAAGGTCCTGAAATAAATTGTTACATTGAGAGTTGAAGAACTCTGTACTATTATCGGTCCTAACCATCTTGATCATACAACCAAATTGATTCTTAACCATAGCTAGAAAGGTCTTTACTACTACAATCACTTCAGACTTGAGTTGTAACAAGTATATCAATACAATTTCTTCTTTTCTCTCTCAATGATCTAAATTCTAACATGATATCAGAGCAGGTGCTTTGCACTAGAGATCTCTAAAACTTCCGCAAAATAGCTAGATCGTACAAATTGAGAGTTAATCATGGTTGAAGGAGATTCAAGTACACAGTCACCAATTGTAAGAATTGATCACAATCATGTGTTCTATCTGCAGGCGTTGGATACTCCAGGTACAACTTTAGTTCCAACTCAATTAACATGAGCATAAAACTATGGATTGTGGAGCAGATCTATAAGAATCACACTGCTTGGAAAAGGGAAGTTAGGATTCGTGAATGGATTTGGCAAAAGGGAAGCACAAAAGAGTTAATTAAGAGATTTGTGGGATAAGTGTGATGCAATTGTACATTCGTGGATCATGAACTCGATTTTGAAAAATTTGCTGAATGGAATAGTGTATGGATCAAATGCACATGCAGTATGAGAGGATCTTAAGGAGAGATTCAACAAGGTAAATCGTATGAGAATTTTCAGTTACACTAAGAAATCGCAACAATGTCTCAAGGTACGAGCTCTGTTTCTATGTATCATTTAAGTTTGAAGGAACTATGGGACGAATATGATATGATTGTACCAGTGCTGAGTTGTGGTTGTGATAAATCGAAGGATTATGTGGAACATCTTCAGGAGCAGAGACTGTTGCAATTTCTAACTGGTTTGAATTATTCCTATAATCACACCAGAAGGCAGATACTACTTAAAACTATTGCTCCTTCAGTGAATCAGGCATACGCGATGATAATTAAGGTAGAAAGTGATCAATCCATAGGTACTAATTCTGCAAATCAGAATCAGCCAGATCCTTTGGCAATGAGCTTTGGTAGGGGAAGAGGTCACGCTTATCAGGGAACCACTGGTAGAGGAAAACAACCCTATCAAGGTACTATTGGGAGAGGATAACCTTACAAAGGAAAAAAGCCTTTCTTAGTCTGTGATTGGTGCCAAAAGAATGGACACACAAAGGAGCATTGCTGGAAGATAATTGGATATCCAAATGATGGAATGGACAAAAAGAAAGGCAATACTGTAGTGAACAATGTGACTGATGGTGAAAGCTCTTATCCAAAGATAGGATGTGTGGAAGAAAAGTCGACTAATGAACTTGGAGGAAGAGGAGTTTCACTTAATAAGGAACAATACAAACAACTCTTTGGACTACTGAGCAAAGATGCCAGCACAAGCATTGCTCAACAGCCTCAAGGATGCTATGATCATCAAGGTAACATGACAGGTATGACTACATGTTTTATGTTGAATATTGTTATAGGAGAATGGATTGTGGATTCAGGAGCAACACACTATGTTACAGCTGACATAAAAAGGCTAGAAGAAACTTTCATAACCGTAAAAAAAAAAAAAAAGATAAAGTGAAGCTTCCTATAGGGCATAAAGCAAATATTACACACATTGGCAGCCTAAAATTGTTCGATAATGATATTGTGGAGGATGTATTGCATGTCCTAGACTTCAAATTTAATTTGTTGTTAGTAGTTAAACTGACTAAAGAGCTTCATTGTGCTGTTACTTTCTTCCCTGATCAATGTGTGTGTCAAGATCTCTCAAGTGGCAGGGTCAAGGGGACTGGTAGAATGAGGAATGGATTATACATTTTCAATGATGTTGTAAAGAACTGGAGTCATACTAACCATAGAGGTATACATGCTGTTGCAGCAACAAAGAATAGAGATGAAGTTGATCTGTGGCATAGGAGGCTAGGACACACTTCATCATCTACCATGAAGAAGATAGGTTTTCTTTCTGATGCAGACACTAGTTTTCTGCAAAATAAATGTTGTGTATGTCCATTAGCCAAACAATCTATACTTGTTTTTCCACATAGTGTTTCAAGAGCTGATGTACCTTTTTCTCTTGTCCACATTGACCTATGGGGTCCTTATAAGACATCTACTTTTGATAACAAACAATATTTCCTAATTATTGTGGATGACTATAGTAGATATACATGGATATACTTGTTACAACTCAAGTCTGATATACAATGTGATTGTCAAGTCGTAAAAGTTAGTTAGATGTGCAGGTGATAGTATGCTGAGCTGGCATCTATCTGTTAGAGTTAGTTAGATCTAGAACAGTGTATAAATAAGGACCATCAGTGAATGTAAATGGTGTGACAAAATATCTTCTCAATTCAGTTCAATACAATTTCTTCTTTTCTCTCTCAATGATCTAAATTCTAACAAAGGTCCTTTCCAAAGTTCGGTATTGTTACAACAATTTCAATCAAAGCTCGGATATATTTCAGACTTTTTTCCCAATTTATAATTCAGTGTAAGATTTGTTCTTGTTCACTCAAATAATTAATTTTCAAGTCCTTATCCAATTTTAATAACTTTAATTTACAACTTTTCACAATGCACAAGGATGCTTTTATTATACTCATGAGTTACCACCTTGTCCAAGTTCATGTATGTGAGTATGTCCATAGTTTCGGTCACACAAATATTATGTCAATTCAAAACTTCAATTAGAAGTTTTAAAAAAAAATTGATTTCTTAAATTTTATGTTAAATTAAATGCTCTAAACAAATTGAAGCAAATAAAGTAAATATATGTGATATCTCTTGCACAATCAAAAATGTGAATGGAACTGGAGTGTTTGAGATACATAGAGATAACAATGGGGTGTTAAGCTTAACCCGCAAAAATTTTAACCCGCTCCACTCCACCAAGCATTACATTTTTTTTCTTTTTCAACCCACCTATCCCGCCTTGCATAAATCCGCACCGCATGAACCCGTCTTGCATAATTTTTTGAATATTTATCTTTTTTAATTAAGTTTGATACTAAAAATAAAATTTATAAATATTAATTCATTTTCTCTTTAAGTTGTATTAATTTAATAGATGATAACTTAATTTTTTTGTTTTTTAAAGATCGATTGGGAAGCATGTAAATGAATCATTTTCATTTACTATCTTGAATCCACCCCACCTCGCATAGCCATAAAACCGCCTCATTGCCATCCCCTAGAGATACAGGTGCATCCTCTACTGAAGCATAATTAGGAACAGAAGCATATCCAAGATTTACAATTATGTATTTATATCTACTATTTATTGCAAACTTTCATAATTTTTTACATATAAATTATGCTCTGCATCGAAAGTACTAGCTTTAGATGGACTCGGTGTCGGCATGCTACATTTGCATCTGATTAGGGAGTGAAATGCCCGGAATAAGAATGTTCATTCTCAACAGTTAAAGTGAGTTAGATTAATACAATTCAAATAAAATCATAATTGTGCTACAACATTAAGCACAAGTAGGGGCTAATTAATCCCTTTATTCCTTTCTGTTCTTTTTTGTTTTCCCTAACAAGAGTTCAGCAGCAGAGGACGTTGAAGGGAGATATTGGCAACGCAATGCTTGAATGCTACGCATCAGAACAACGATATGATACAATTAAGATGATACAACTCAACTTGTCCTATCTGACTTCATCAACTATATATCGTTTTTCAATTTACACGAGGTAGTTGTGCATAGCGGGAGCTCAGTGCACCTGTGCATGTTGATAAAAGAGCCTTTAAACTCTACTTGGTTAGGGAACAAATAATTCTGCTTACTCAATATCTTTTACAGCGTCCTGCATTGATGAAGAACAAGTTACAACCGATCGATCATAAAATACAGATCTTTCATGACAGAGATCAAGGTTATGCAAGTATCAAAATACACTAGGTTCAGTATGAGCACAGTGTAATAGGAAATGATCAGTGTTACCTTAGCGAGCCGTGTTACATAAGTTGCAGCAAGTGCTGTAAACAATAAACCAACTCCAAGGGTCAATAGCTGGTTTCCTCCTAGGCCAATTTCAGATCCTTCTTGCTGGTACATCAAGAAATATAAGTTCATTGACAGAGTAGCTGAAATTCTTGTGAGTAATTAGTTTATTATTTAAGTTCGAAACTTCCCAAATGAACAGAACTTTAAAAATTCTAACATCAAGGATGGAAAGGCAACAACTTACAATATCTCAATTTGAACAAAGTAGGAACATATGAATGGTTGTAAAGCTAATCAATAGCACTGAAAAAGGAATGTCTCAATTTGGGTTTCACATGCCCAATACCCTACTTTTGTTTTCATAGTCCATTAGAATCGAATCAGAATAGTTGGTAGGTAATTAATCTCAACTGT
Source organism: Solanum tarijense (assembly GCA_029582385.1). Taxonomy (NCBI): domain Eukaryota; kingdom Viridiplantae; phylum Streptophyta; class Magnoliopsida; order Solanales; family Solanaceae; genus Solanum; species Solanum tarijense. The sequence goes on from JAJONW010001561.1 coordinate 4,880, forward strand.
GTTAGCTTGTTATGAATATAACATAACGTCCTTTGTCTTCATTTTTATTTTTTTGATAATCATGGTGCCGGGGCTAGTTTGTGTGCACCTCGACCAATTTCATGGCACCTACCTACACAGATACCAAGTAACTTTGTCCACCAAGACTTAAACAGATGGGGAGAAATCACCTAATGTTTTTGCCTCCACTAGGCCAGTGTCAGTCAATCAAGCAGAGCTAGCAATGTTTCTAGTTGAGAAAAACAATGATAAATTGGCAAGAGTACACTTCTGAAGCTATTTCAACTGTTATATACTCTGCCTACTTCTCTTAACAAGAAAATGAAATTCTCATTTCCACAGGACAGGAAGAACAAAATCACAGAAATAATGACTGATTAGAAGATGAGACAGAGATCACACAGATAAGTGCACAAGATAAACAAGTGGCAAACTCACAAGAATTGCACGGCCAAATGCACCTGCACTCACATACGCCCATGATCCAGGAAGCATTCCCAGCCAACTGCATACAAAACATAAGATTTTATCAAAACGAAGAGCATGCCTGACAAGTGAATCAACAAGTCCTCAAAAAAGCTAAAGTTATCATATACTCAGACTCTTGGACAGATATGGTGTCACAATACCCTCGAACAATCCCTCTAATCTAATAGAAAGAAATCTTTAGAAGAGGCTACTTCCAAAAATCTAAAATCTAGATTGCAAACGAATCCTTACTACATTCGTCATCAAAACAGCTTTGCTAATGCTAAACATCAGCGAAGGTGATCAAAGACTGTAAAAAAGACTTCGATATCACTACACAAATGAGAAAACAGGCATGTAAATGACACAGCCTGTTCTTCTCCCCACAATTTAGGTTTTCTTCTTTTGGCATTTGTAATTGATCATGTAATGGACAGCTCATTTGTACACCAGATAGCACATATCCTATGATAACTGTTACTTTGGAACTTCCACATCGAAAACATCTCTCTGACAACAAATAAAAGCCTAAGTGACTCAAATGCTTGATATCAAATTACGCAATTCATGTAGTATTCATGCAAAATTTTAGCACTGAGATATTCCTTTCTATATGCATATGTGAAGATACATTTTCAGATGAACACAAACGTGCACCGGCGAATTTGTGGAAAGGGAAAAGAATCCGAATTCTTCCAAATCCTAGAAAATGAACTTCATCCTCGAAGTGAACCCAAAACACGAAAATTTAGACATCTGAACATTAGCCTAAAGGTGAAGAAGGAAGTGAAAATAGAAAATGAGACTCACCTTCCTAGTACATATGGTACAAACTCGACTGAAGTAAGTCCATAAAGATAATTCCCAAGAGAAAATGGAAGCAAAGGGCTCAAACGGAGAAGAGTAACAACTTTGAAACCATTTTCTCCAATTGCTTTGTCTATTGCAAGAAATTTTTTGTTCCCTTCGACCAGCTTAAGAATACGTTCACGAGCAAAATATCTGGCAATCAAGAACGCAACACTTGCCGCCACCTGAGTGCATACCACACTATTGAGAACACATTGTACATCATCGTGGCTATATTGAATGGAATGATCAGCTTACCGTTCCACCAATGGAAACAATGATGGTCCCAGTGACAGTGCCAAATAGAAGACCAGCCGACATGGTCAACGGAATGGCAGGTATTGCAAGGATCTATATCAGAAGTGTAATATTGAAAGTCAGTTCCATATAGAAACTCTAAAAGTTTCACTTATTGAGCTAGGCACATTTAATCTATTATGAATACGAACTAGAACATTGGTCAAGCAAAAGCCCAAGAAACTTGACTGAAAATGCATTAGTTTCACTTTCTGACAAAATAAGAATATTAACTCTTGCTACTTTGTGTTAGTTCATAGTATAAGCCCTCTATGAGTATCTTCTGAGGTACAAAACTTAGGCATGCACAACCTGTATGATGGAACCAGACCGGAAAATACACCATATTTTATGTCCACAAAAAGCTTTTCCAACTAGACAACATTATACCCTTAACAAGTACATCGCTGCAGCTTCTTGAAATATTTTAAACCAAGGAAACAGAGTTGTAAATCTTACTTCTAGTCCAGCATAAACTGCAACAAAAAGAGCATATCCAGCTGGCCCATAACCTGCCATGTGAGGAGCCTCAATCAAAATGAATTCATAAAAATATACTCACATGATAAATCTTGAAAATCATTGCATTCTTTATTCATTTGGCTTACAAGTTTCTCAGTTTTGTTTAAAATTTCCACCAGACTGAATTGTGTAGATAATTGTATTACGAAGCAAACTAGCACCAAAAAAGCCACATGGAACACAAATCAGTTCAAACAGGTCTACAAGATAAAGAAACCTTGAGCTTGGCAAGCGGTAATACTTGTTTGGAAATGCTATTTCACCAATTATTGACACATGAGGAGGAGACAGGAAAACACAAGGAGAAAAAGAGTAGATATTCGCCAAATAGTTTTGTTTTATCCAAGACAAGAAGACCGTGTCAGGTTAGGCAACAACTACATGATTGGTGCATCATTCTAGCAGTAATATGGAAATACCAAAGAAAAAGAGCCACGAGCCCAAGAGTCAAATAGATTCATATTTTCGCATAAAATTTTCTAATTAGAAATTTATGGTCATTCACCAAAAAGAAGATTTCAACTCCCATTTAGATTAAGTGCATACTTGTGAGATTTGTCATGTAGGACGTGTGTATCTTGTTCAACTTCATGATAGATTAAGTGTCTACTTGTGTGATGTCAATTGAAGTCGAGTCAAAGGACATATTTATGTATTGCGCCTAATTGTTAACCCTCAATTGAGTGGAATGACTATTGATATAGTGGAAGCCAATCGATTCGGGGATCAAAGCACAATTTGTTAATTGATTGAACTATTAACCAATAGAACTATCTAAACATATCTTATACATTACAAGTTTATGTAGTCTACTTAGAATCGAAATTCTAATGTCCACAAGCAAGTATGGAAACCTAATACAAGAAGTCATATGAGATTACCTTCAATAATGCCAGAAAACTGGTTCAAGAAAACATTAATCTGGTCCTTGTATATGTACCCAACAGTTCCAAATCCACCAATCACACCCACAATCAAAAGACCAGCCAAAATGGTACCTTTAATAGCAGTATCATCATCTCCTGACCCACTATCCCTCTCACTCGCACCATCATCATTTTTGGGGTTCAAGTTAAGCAATCTCCTGAAGCTCTGAGGAGATTTGTTTGGTGTCTTCAAAAGGGTCTGCTGTTTCTTGGTTTCCCTTAAGGAAGAACATGGTTTCAAGAAATGAAATCTTTTAGGTTTGAAACTATACAGAAACGAATTAACAGGTGAATTTGTAAGGGAAAATTGAATCTTGGGTCCTTGTTGAAAAGAAGGAAAAAGAGTGACACATAAAGGTGTTCTGCTTAAATCAATGGTGGGCATTTCAGAGGCTTTTTTTTATTTTTCTCTTCTGTTTTAAGATTGTGCTGAGTTAATTCAAAGTGTTTTGAGGACTGCTATCAATTGTGAAATTTGTGTTGGGTGTTCCATCAAAGAATGGAACTTTGTAGAATCTACTGTTATTCTGTGCTTTGATTCCAAAGAAGATTTGTTTTGTGAGGATGAATGAAATTGACTATTGGCGATTGAATAAAATCTGTGCTTCTTGTTGAAGCACGTGCTATACCCTATCACCAAGTCAAAAGACTATATGAATACCTACTATCCATTTACCTTTATATTATTTGTAAGTTGAAGATGTGTCGTATTTTATCTAATCGTCTTTTCCAATTACTTCTTCGCCTCACTTCTAATTTTTTTCATCCCCACTATATCCAACCACTCACATCTTCTCCACATCTCCTTTTTACACGGCCAAACCATCTCAACCTCTCTTCCCTCATTTAGTCCACCAAAGAAGTCACTCCACTTTATCCCGGTTATTACTATTCCTAATTCCACTCAACCTAGTATTCTTACACATCAATCTCAATGACATCATTTTTGCCACTATATCTCTTTTAAAATAGGAGTTTTTAACTAAGCAACACTCCATTCCATACAATAAAAAATCGACTTAACCACCTCTTAATATATATTTGCGTCAATATTAGACATGCATGAAATATCTTAAATTATTTTTATACTTAAATTTGTATTTGTTACGATGGTCCCTTTACCTTTTCGAAATTTACAATTGGCGTGAATAAAATAGGTAACTGAAAATAGTTAAAAGAGATTCAAAAGTCGCTAAAAATAGCTAAGTTTTCACTTATTTAAGTTCGAAAGCCATTTCACCATATTTCCACATCAAAAGTAACTACCTTTTAAATAAAATTTCAAATAGTGACTATTATTTAAAATTCGATTCAAAAAGTGGCTTATCCGTATAAACTATTACCACAAAAATGGTTTGGTCAGTTGGACGGACCCAGGCCCAAATGGCCCAAAAATTGGAGGACGGGATGTATATAAACCAACTCAGAATATTCAAATGCTGAAATCACAAAAAAAATCTGAAAAATTAGTGATGAATCGAGGATTCAGAGACTCGACGCCATTTTCAAATCCTGCAAGCTTATCGACTTCAAGTATTATCTCATTTCCTCTTGTTCAACGATTTTTTTGTTTGTTTTACAACAGCAATTGAAGGATCAGCAATTCATTCTGCTTCAAAATTGCAATTTACAGTGTATTGTTATAAATTTGTGTGATTGTATGAAGAATGATGACTGACTTTGTGTTAATACGAGTTTCAGTTTTTCATTTTCTGTGTTTATTTCGAATTTTGAAGGAGTTAAAGTCTGTAATTTACTCAGTTCTGAATTTTTGGAATTTGATTAACGTACTTGAAGTAGATTTTTGTGTATTTACTCTGTTTTTCATGCAAGTTTTTTTGTCAATTTTGTTTGATTATAACTTGAAATGGATTTCAAGCATTGAGTTTCGGATTTTGAAAGGATATAAGTTTGTAATTTACTCGGTTCTGATTTTTTGGAATTTGATTTAACGTACTCGTAGTAGATTTTTGAGTATTTACTCTATCTTCATGATTTTTTTATGTCAATTTTGTTTGATTAAAACCTAAAATGCATTTCAAGCATGTGAATTTGAATTTTATTCTGCCTGTTATAGAAGTTCATAAGTGGCATCCCATTCCTGATTCCCCTATCTGCTGATAAATTTGATCAGTGTTTAGTTCGAGAGGTGATGGATCAGCTTTACGTTCTAAATCTCAAATGATCTGTAAGGTTACTTTGTACATGATGTATTTGGGACTAGAAGTGGAATAGTCTGATTTTCTTTTGTGACTGGTTTGTTCAACTGAGTTCCTACCGCTCAAAGTAATGCACTTCTATGTTTGAATGTGTGATATGGAGATTTTGGAGGCTTGATAAACATCGCGAACAATTGTGTTTTATGTATTATTTGATGTGTGTGTTGTATTGATCATTACCATCAATGTTTAGTAATTTTTAGATGACAAATATTTTGACAATTTATATTAACAAATTGCTTGAATGACTTCATTTGCTTATTCTTAGCTTTGAATGATTAAGATCAATAGTTCTCATGTATGGAAGAAAATTTATCTGCTCACTTGCTTGTTCTGCGTAATACGCTATTTTATACTTTATTTGTCTCTAGTGTTTAGGAGAATCAGTAATGTACTCTCAAATAAGTTCTTTACAAAGTTTTTGCAGTTCTTATCTCTAGGAACAGTATTTTCAGCATTTGTTTTGCTTTTGATAAACAATATTTCCAGATATATTAACTGTTCTAGATTGCCATTTGAAAGGAACAATTGCACTGCACCTCCAAAGCAAATGAAATGCATTACCATTGACCATCAACTCTTGCAGATAGCAGAGGCGTTTGTATGATGAGTAGCACATGGAGGGATGAACAACACCCTTCCTTTCTCAATTTCATCTGTTGCTTTCTCAAGGAAAATTCTTTCCGTTTAAATATTGTGCCAATTGCACCGGTAAAACTACTCTTGTCAGCTGTCTTGGTCTTCATATAAATTCTTTCTTTAGCTAATGGAAGTAATAACATTTCCGATTTACAGGATTTTATCTTTAACTGCGGTGGTTTGTCAGTAGCTTTCATGTTTCTGACCAATTGGGATGGTGTCGATACAGAATCTTTCTATAGAAAGTAAACATGCCGTATATCTCTCAAACTCCAGTTTCACTTGATCTAAAATTGATAAGATTGTGAATTGATGTAGAGTTCAGAAATTGAAGGAGCAGTTTGCAAACTTCTATGTTGTTATCACCCTTCCTACAAAGGAACAGAATGATTCTTTGATACACTCCTATATCAAGTGAGTCAATTTTAACTTCACCTTCAATTGTATTCTGTATATCAAACTGGTGCTTATTTGAAGAACTAGGATAATCTCTTTATCTTTCTGAAGGTATGGAGTGCAACATGGAAGGCCAACATTTGTTCCTGTTCGAGATCTGGAGATGGGCTTCGAAAAAATTGTGAAGATAGCACATGCTCGTGGGGGTAAGATGGCAGTTCTCTCAAGCTAAACAAAAGAAACTTAAATATATAATTTACCTCCAAAATATCTGTTGCAGCATGCAAACGCCAGGATGCATTGGCAAAAATAAAAGCTGAGGTAGATGGTTGAACAGCTTCCCCAATCTCTTCTGACTAATCACCTGATTTTTTTCTAAACCTGAGAGATTTTGTCTTGCTGTTAGAAGGAAAAATCAGTACAGGCCATGGAGATTTACCTACAAGTGGTTACATCTATACCTGGGGTTGACAGCCATGGCGCAAATGTGGTAATTTATTTAGTGATATTTCCGAGTTGTGTTGCATCAGATTTGTTACCTTTTCCTGTTCATAGCATGTGCTTTAAAGAATGATAGAAGTGCACATCATCAATTTCATGCATTTAGTCCTCGACTCACTCTCTTTTCTTTCGTCTGTTTCAGCTTAATCAAACTATTGGTTCAATTGAAGCAATAGCTAAGTCATCAAAGGAGTACCTTCTGGAAACTACTGATCTTTCACCCACAACAGCTGAGACAATCACAAGGTTTTTCCGGGATCCAAAGTTTTATCTTGCTCCTAAAATTGGCTGAGTTATACTGTTTAGTCTAGAGCATTCAGAGTCATGCACTCTGCAACGACTTATCTCAAGAACTACAAATGGAAGTCGAACAAACTTTATTCCCTGGAAATGTAGCTTGAAATCCAGTGGTAGTGCTTCGGTATCAGTAGTTGTAACTTGATTAGAGGACTCAAAAAGAAATCACAAGGCTCTTAAAAGCTTACTTCTCTTGCTTAATGAAATATGAAGGTATATTTATATTAAGTTGATCTAAGTTCACTGAGGTCCTCTTAAGGAATATCAGAATTTCGTCTACATTGATGTTTGAGTTCTTCTATCTTGTTTCAATATCTGGTCCTTCATATGGCTAAATCTCATGAAGAAACTTGTTTTAATGGAAGGTTTCAGCATTTAAGATATAGTTTCAATGGTGCTGAATGATCATCTACAACGTAAAAACTGCTTCACTTTTGGTTCTCTTCTTTTTGACGTAGTAAAGCTCTGAAATCTGAGGTGAATTCCAATAGTTATAAAGGAAAAAGAAAGCTTGAACAGTTAGTTAATTGCATTGACATACAACATTAACATTCACTAACAAGGTGTATCCAATCATGACCATAATACAGCTTTAGTACCTATCAGACTTATTCCTAAATAAGCAACCTACGATGATAAGTGCCATGATACAAAGTGAGTAACACTATCAGCTGCTCACAATTACACAACAATCATGTAACTATATATCTGCTACTACTAGGAGTAAGGGGGATGACCAAACGAAATGCAGAATTATGAGTACAGGGGGGAAGCACCATGCATTATGACGGAGCACCAAGATATGAGGCAAGTCGCAATATATCACTGAATATTCCACCTGCTGTCACTTCAGCCCCAGCACCCGGACCACGAACTATTAGAGGTTGCTTACAATATCTTTCAGTAGTGAATGCAATTATGTTGTCTGATCCAGAGAGTTGCGCGAATGGATGGTCCTTGTTGTATCTCCGCAATTCAACAGCACCTTTTCCGTTAACAACATCCACTACTCCAACATACCTCAAGACCTTCATGAATATCAACATTTTCAGATGCGGTTATATAAATACAAGAAAGGAAATTTCTCCTCTCTCTCTCAAATATTTAACATGCAACTTGAAAAACTCTCCCCCACTGGGATTCTAACGGCTCTTAGTCCCATATAAAGTCATATTCCTCCTACGCAAAACTAAATGTTTCATGTGACTTGGTAAAGGTACTGAGATGATGCTTGAAAATTGATTGTTTGACATTACTACGATCTAAAAAAGGTATGGAAAAAAGTAACTTCAGTGGAGGGAGTATAGCAGGTTCATTCAGACAACATGACTATCAGAATACTCGAGGCTCAATTATACAAGTCCAGAGTACTCACCTCCTCTTCATCTTCAGCCTCCTGCCTCTGTTTAGACAACTCATGATCAAATTTTGGCAGGTCCAGCAAAAAGTCCTCGGCAGATGCTGTAGCCTGAGAAATCCAGAAAATATCACTTCATAGAGAACAAATATGCCTTGCCAAATAATGTTGCATGGATATAAGCTAAGCACTCACCCTTAAAGGTTCTGGCACAAGGCTCTGAACAGGGATATCTGAAAGCTCTAGGTTTAATCCACTTTCTCTAGCGAGAATTATCACCTGGAACAGGGAAGGTTTTGCACATCAAAATCATCAAGCCATGGGTAAACTCAAAAACAAAACTTGGTCTTTATTTGTAAGGCGGAAAGGGAAATCAGCACAACTGAAAAACCACAACAAGGTGGGATCAGTATAGAAGTAAATTGACAGATATCGTTATTGCAACACTAAGTTGTGGTTGGAAATTTCATCAAGCATTGAACAAAAAGAAAAAGAATGAGATCTTGCATTAGGTTAACACTTCATAACAGTAAATGTAAACATCCAAAACCTATTAGCCAATACCTTTCTGGCAACATCTGTTCCAGATAGGTCATCCCTTGGATCTGGCTCAGTATAACCAGCCACTTTCGCCTCCTTCACCACTTGGCTAAAAGCTTTTGTCCCCATAAAGTTATTAAATATGTAACTCAGAGTTCCACTGCCACAAAAAGAAAAGAAAAGAAAAAATGCATGGAAATGAAAAAGGAATCAGATTAAATAGAGAAGTTTTGCACTCAAATGGTGCTTCTTGTAGCTAAGACAAGGATGGCATCATTATAACAATCCACAATTTAGGATAAGATGAATTTCATCTGAATCCCATAAAATGAATAATCTCATTCATACCAACCTAAAAATACCCTCAATCCGCAAAATCTTGTCCCCAGTTTCAAGAAGACCACGTAAGGTGCTAATGATTGGTAGTCCAGCTCCAACAGTAGCTTCATAGAAGTAATGTGTATATGATTGTCGTTGTAGATCTCTCAGCTTCAAGTACTGGAAGCAATAGAAGGAAAATACAAAATAAAAAGTATGAGAAGCTTCCTCTTCCAGCTATAATTACCGTTTACTCGCTGGTTTTGTCTTGAGGTATTTTTCAAATAGAGATAACAACAGCAGTTTTACAAGGACTTTATCTTTTCTCATCTTTCATAATGGAAAGACAGCGTAAAGAAAAATACAATTCAAAGGGCTGAAAACTTGATTATTGACATAGTGGATCAAAGCGCTATTTCCAAAAAGTTCACGAGGTTAAGCACTTTTAAGAGGAAAGGAAATCAAACATGAAAGTACTTAGTTACCCGGTCAAGTGGTCCTGAATTAGCCTTTTTATTTGGGGTGACCACATGGATTCCTCTATGTAACCAGTCATAGTAATGGCTTGCGATATGAGAGTCTGCAGTGCAATCCACTAGAACACTATTTGGGATGAAATAATTTTCACTCACGTGTTGAACAAACTTATTCAAGTCAGCCGTTTCTCCTTTTTGACTTCGCAGCTCTTTCCACTTCGACAAATCAATACCCCTATCAACATTGAAAAGAACGTCTTGTCATCACAACCCCTGAAGACAGTTCAATAATATTTACTGACAGAAAGCAGCAGTGACCAGCTGGAAAGGCTTTGTATCTTTTTTGAACCAGCAAGTTAACCAATAGCAAGAAAGACGTAATGAATATTAAATAAGTAATAGTGAAAATAAGGAGAAGGAGAGAAAAGATGTTAAATTCCTCGTAAACTTCAATTTTTCAATCTTATTAAAGATCTACCATGACACACAGAGATTGACACTGAGGAAACCTGTGACTTTGGAATATCAGTAGCATAAAAAAACTTGGAAGTTCCTTGGTCACATTGAAACTAAAAATGTAAAAAGCTATATAAAGTTATAAACGAAGAAAGCATGAGATCAGCTTAAAGGACGGGAAGAGAGGGAATAAATATACACTCAAATCTAATAGCACATTTCTAGCTAAGACTACACCATTTGAAGTAGCAAAAAATGAATTATAAGTCAACTCACAAAAAAATTCAAGAACCAAGCAACAGATACTCCAGGCTTCTTTATATGAACCACAAAGTAAGCACTAAGTTGGCAAATATTTTAGAACTCTAGCTTTGATGAAACCTTTAGGAGAACTTTTTTTCTTTGTCAGGTTAGCAGTTGCTCATTTATTATTCTACATAACTGCAACTATTAATTTTACAAAAGAAGCTCAAATCAAAAGTTCCCAATTAGCAAGTACCCTTTCCATTCCTATTTCTATTACTAACTATCCTGTTTCCGCTCCAAGAAGACTGATCCCTGTCTATAAAGGTAAAAGCTACTTGACAATTTGTGTAATCTAAATATATATTTTCTTTCATCTTCGTGCTAATTTAATCCAACAGCCACCTGAATTTGTTCATTTAATCTATTAACATAAAGGTATATCTAATAAAAAAATAATCAAATATTCTATTATTAATCTTCATACTAACCAAAAGACAGGATAAAGGGAGAAATAAGAGGACATATGGTTCCCTAAGTTTGACTAATAAAAGTTCATTTTTCATTTCTGAGCGATCAGCACCCTAAACAAGGTTGGAAACATGTCATCCAAAGGCAAAAACATAATATATTCTTCTGGGATGGGTAACTGCAATTGAGCAGTTAAGATTTTGTATTTGCTATGCAAACTTCATCGTTTACCAAAGTGATAAAGAAAGTAATTCAATTGAAAGAAAAATAAGTATCTCTGCAATCAGTCGAAAAATTCAAATAGTTAGAAAATATCTTGTTCTGTTTATCCATTAGAATAACAATTTTAGAAATCTTTCTGCCTTTTTGCACTTCATTTTTTTAATTCAGATTCCTTTATTCTAAACAGAAAACGACAATCAAAAAATCTCAGGGCCAAAGAAGGAAAGATGGATTTTCAAGACTTACGAGTCACTTAATAGCATTGAGTCTTGTCCAATTATACCCATCACGCGCAAGTCAATGTTGAATTTTTCCTTTAAGATGGCTGACTGCCAATGAAAAGAAAAGATGTTATAAAAGTCTCTACTGCCTTTAAATGATCATTAACATTAATAGGTGAAAGAAAAGATGTTATAAAAGTCTCTACTGCCTTTAAATCATGGGCATTAATAGGCGAAAGAATGATTCTCAATTGAAGAAAACATATATTGACTTCAATAGTTGTAGCCTGTAGGATACAAAATAACTAATTAGCATGAACTTGAATTGAAAGACCTGATCCTTGAGCTGGTCAAGCAATGTACCCCCTATCAACCCAGGTCCAACAATGCCCACAGCAATAGCAGTTCTTGTCAAATAGAATCTTGAGTGCACAGCACGTAAAGCCCTCACACAGTCTTCTTGCTTAACAACTACTGTTACATTGTACTCTGAGCAACCTTGAGCTATAGCACGAATATTGATATTTGCCTGCAAAATAAAATGTTAAACATTAAAGAGCATATGAAATTCAACTCCTTACGGTGATCATCTTATATAACTCTTGCTTGACTGTTGTCATGGCATCGTTTTTATGGAAAGCAACACAGTTGCCAAAAGCAGACAGCAATCAAAGCCAAGTTCAAAGCTCATATAAACTGTAGATTATTTTACGTAATACCAAGAACAGTATGGTAGATAGATTATAATTAAGTGAGCTTCACATAGCCAGTACTAAGTCGGCATAAAGGAGGAGACTTGCAGTAGGTTGACACACCGTGTTAAAGTAGTCATGATATCATGAATCAAAGATGAAGGTTACAAATATAATGGGCCCGTATACAGTGGAATGGATACAATGGGATTAGTATAGCGGAGCTCAACTACTTTGGGATTGAGTAGTAGTTGATTGATCGATATGGTAGTTAGAGAATTGCATATGAATGCATGTAAGGGCTCATGACAGTTGCAAAATAAACTATAGATGATATTTTATTTTATTTTCTTGATATGGATAAACTATAGACGAAAATCAGGAGAATATTAAATCTACACAAGATATATCCAAAAATGGTCAAATACAAGCAGTTTTTCAATTTAATAGGGTTTAAAGAATATCAGTTAACTCATTGGAATAGAAAAATTACCAGTTAACTCTACACAAGACACACCTATATACATTCACATAAATGTTCTCTATTATTATTTAAAAGGATCGGAAATACCAAACCTTTGCAAGTGCACTGAAAAATGTAGCACTAACTCCAGAAGAGCTTGCCATTCTCTGACCAACAGCAGCCAAAATACTACAGCCTGGAATCACTGAAATCTGGAGAAGAATTGAAGTTTATCAGGTTACTTAAAGAAGTCTTTAATCAGGTAGATGAAAATAATGTTGCATACCAAGTTAAGTGACAAAAAAATAAAAGCAGAAAGCATTAACTTCATATAATATTGAAATTCAGATTAATGGTACCCGAAATCCCACAACTAACTTTTGTTAAGAACATAGAAAGAAGCACATGACTCTGCTTCAAAAACCAAGTTCAAGTTTCATAAAAACTCTATACCATCTCATAACAGGATAAGAATTTTCAAATCTAACGAATTTCTGGAAAGTGTGCTGATTTTCCTTATTTATCTAAGCTCTTATTTTAACAGAGGAAGGTTGTGTGAAGCAGTTTTATGTGCAAGATTGTTTCCTCTCAGGTTAGCTTTACTTTGTATAATATTTTGACGGAAATACCTACTGAGTGTTGACATGTGCTGGTGATATTTTTAGTCAATTAGAATTACCCCCTACAAAATGTAGCAGTTGCAGTACGTGTTCATTTCTGAGAAGTCTACAGGAGCTGAAAGTGATTACCAGACTTTTCCTACACTTCTCTTTTTGGCTATTCTAAGTTTCAATATGCTTCATGATTTCAATTGCCTGATCATCATGAATTCAATACCCATAACTTTTAGAAAAGAAATTAGCATCAAGCAGAGTTAATGATTACAGCACTGCTCATGAGCACCCTGAAAGTTGTTGATCCAGTTCTCCTTCCCATCTTTTGTGCATCTAGAGACCACTAGCTTTTACGGCTTTACTTTACTAATTCTTAAGCAGTTAAGCTTGCTTGATTGGGCTTCTCAAGTTTTAAGTTGGAAAAACGAGAACCTACAAACCCAGAAGCAGTCTTTTCAGATCTGCTAGTCAACCTAATTTTTTTTTTGGAACAATGAGAGGAAAAACTCCCACAGTTGTTCCACATTATGAGTGGACATAAATGCAATGCTCAACCCCACACTAAACATTTTTCTCCTCTTTCTGTTATAGTTAGCACCATAATAACTTTATTGTGGAATTCATGATCCCTATGACTCTGAGTTACATTTTGCAACCCATCGTCACTCTATGCCCTTAAGCAATGAGGTTATCTCCTCCAAAAGAAGTGTTCAAGATTTGTGACAACGTTATCATTATGGATTCTTCTGTTTGTCATTCTGAACTTATACAACGCCTAAAAGAAACAATTTATATGATAACAGGTATAGTGGAGCATTGTTCCTGCTTTTTCCCTTTTTACTTATGCTGATCCACAACTGTGTTTAACTTCAGAAATTGAATCGAAAAAGGCAGAATACCTGAGAAAGGCGCCCGGAACTCAGAGCCTGACCAAACCTAGACTCTAAAGCATCAGCAACAGCTTTCACTTCTTTTTCAGGCACCGCAAAGCAGATTGAATGCTCACTACTAGCCTGTATTGTAGCACTCGATTAATTTCATGAAGTTATAAGCATCAACACTCACTAGAGCTAGTTTGTCAATCATAAGCTTAACCCGAAATCAAAGAATAAACATACCTGTGATATCATGATTACGTTAGCACCAACACTTTTTACTGTACCAAAAATGTCACTAGCTGTACCAGGAACACCAGTCATTCCGGTTCTGCAAAAAGTAATCAACTTTGCGTAAGAAAAGAAATTTGTAAATAGATGTACAGTATGACTGGATGCAGTGCAGTCCTAACACCCAACAATTCTTTTTGGCAAATAAACTATTGGTCCTACCCCTCAACATTCACTAGAGCTAATTTGTCAATCGTGGCAAATCCTTTGACGGGGGATTCTGATATCTGTCCATCTTCAAATTCATTATCAGTAGATCGGCAGATCCTTGTTCCAGGTGCAGCAAGGTTAAAGATGTTTTTTATTATGATCGGAATGTCATATTGCATAACTGGAACAATTGTCCGTGGATGTAAGACATTGGCACCAAAATATGACTGCAAAAAGATGAGAAATTTTATATTAGAAAATGCCTTGACAGCTCTTATTAACTTTAGAAACCACATAGAATCACGACATCACCATTTCCCATGCCTCTTGATAAGATAGTCTCTCCAGTATTACTGCCTCACTTACTGCAGATGAAGTACCCTTTAGTTGATCTTAACTTCATAATGGAATTTCATCATTGATTTTAAATAAAAAAGGGAATATATGAGCAACTAATAGAGAACAATGATGCTTGATACAAAATTTCGCTAGAGAAAGGTCTTCATATGTTTCAGATTGAGCAAAGCATGCAATGAGTGAGGATAAACCTTTTCTTGGATCAGCACTATAGACACCATCAACATCTGTCCAAATCGTGACTTGACGTGCTTTAAACAGTGCCCCCATGATAGCTGCAGAGAAATCACTTCCATCTCTTTTCAAAGTGGTAGGAATGTCTTGGGGAGTGCTAGCTATAAAACCAGTTGCAATGATAGTCATGGATGGATTCTTAGAGTACCATTTCTCAAGCAATTCCCCTGACTTGAGATAATCTGGATCAACTTGATTAGAGCTCATGGGGTTCACAACAAGCACCTCTCTTGTGTCCATCCATTTACACTCTACACCACTCTGCAAATATAGGAATTTGAGAAAAATTCATAAATGTGTGAACAAAATTTTAGTTTACATAACTAGAAGATACGAGGAGCGTTCTAAAGACCGGAAAAGATCATATGCGAGAATCACCATTCTGACAACAGATGCCAGCAACTGAGCAGACCATAACTCCCCATGCCCAGCAACAAAATCCGTGAAAGATTCTGTTGCATGACCAGCTACAATACAAATAAGCTATTGTGTCAGTTGAAAGCAAAAGTAGCAGGTTTGGTTCAAAATCAGATACTTCAGGAAAAATATGGTCAAATGAAGAAACTTTAGCTTGGAAACAATTCAGTTCTACTAAAAAAAAAGATCGAAAATGACCATTATGCCAACCTCAGCCTCATGACTCTGACAATTACCACAGCATGAAGCAAAAGACCGTATTGCACTATTTGTGTTGAGAATACAATTAAATAATAAAAGTGTACCCTCTCTAACAACTTAAGCTTTTAGATAAGATGGTCACACACTTCAACATGGTGTCAGAGCGCACGTGAGGGGCATGTTGAGAATACAATTAAATAAAAAAAGTGTGATCTCTCTAACATCTTAAGCTTTTAGATGAGATGGCCACACATTTCTACAATTTGATGTTCTTTTTACTGGGACGCTAAGTGGTGGAGCAAAACGACAATTCAAAATACTCTAAAAGAATTTTCCTTCATTTTTAGTATCCCACAAAAAATTACAATTATCTGACAATGGAGCTGCCAAGAGTAGTCCAAGTTTGAAAAGTTCTTTTCCTATTATTTTTTCCATAATTACGAACATAGAGGTTCTGACAAGTGTTTCTTTGAGACATTTAGCAAGTAAAGAGGGAAAGCACAATCTACCAATGTATATTGCACGGAGCATGGCTTTTAGGTTGTTGATGTCATGATGAATACGAGATACGAAACTAGCAAGCTCATCGCCATCAAGTAGATCCATAGCAGTTAATTTGTGTTTTTCTAGAACAGCATCTAATGCGGTTAGGTACGACTCATCTCGTGACTGGGCCTTGTAAATCAGATCATACATCATATCTGTGACCTTTGACATTGCAGACACAACCACCAACTTTCCTTCTGATTGGTCCTGAATTATAACATCAGCAACGTTGCGAATTCTTTCAGAGTTCCCCACACATGTACCACCAAATTTATGAACAGACCAGCTGTCACCTTTAAGGAGCTGAATATTTTCTGTAGCTCCATCCAATACGTATTCTGCCAAAACATCAAATGGGAGAAGAATGGAAAATCAAAAACTGAATAAAATAATATAGGATGATACTTTAAGGTTTCAACGTAGATTAACCTTCAGTTGTAACAGCTGCCCTTATCCCGAACTTAAACAACTCTCCTCTTTCCCATTTTGAACTAAAAATCATTAAAACAAAGAAAGGCTTTAGCAGAATAGAAACATTAAGCTAGAAAAAATTCCTCAAAGGGAAAAGTAAAACATAGTAATGATACCGTGGATACCTATTACTGTTGAATCGTGTGATTATCTCATTTAATAAGGACTGTGTAACATCTATCAGGAAAGCATTTGATGCAGAACTCAATAATATGCTCAAGTAAAATCTTGGTATTTAGTCAGTGACCAAATCTTTTGTACAATCACAAAAAGAGAACATGGAATTAGGATATAAGATGTACATTCTCATGAGTCATGCCTTAGATATCTTAATTAGATAACTGTTGAAACTTGAGACAACAAATCTTCGTTTTAACTTGTTGTATAAAACATATAGTACAATTTTTTAAACAATTTTAACTTTTAATTAGATGAAAATATAGAGCACTTCATATAGCAATAATTCCATATACAAGTTTAAGCTCCCATTTGGAAAATTTGAGTTTTTGAAGTTGTAATTTTTGGAATTTGAAGTTGCCTTTGTACTTGTACAGCATTTTAGTTGGGGGAAAATTGAAGTTTTGTAAGTGGAAGTCCCAAAAACTAGCCCTTGAAATATTTGAAAATCCATCAAATTTTGATGGTCAAACAGATATTTGAAAATAAATTTTCAAAATCTATGGCCAAATGCTAGTTAAAAAATTGTCCATGCAGCTCACTGGACTAATTCCATGGGTACCTGCTAACTCCTACCAACACAGGTACTAGGCAGGGATTTAAACCTGAGAAATCACGATTTCAGTGGGTCAATATTTTGACCGAGATTCAAAAGCTTCTCAATCCACACTAGAACTCTATCAAGGTGAAGGCAAAGTCGACAAGGACATCAATGGCCTCAGAAATACAAAGGAAGCTAAAAATTAAAAATAAAATAAACCTATGTAGGAAATGTTTGAGAAATTATAGTGGAAGAAACTGCATGTTAACTCATAATAATGTGAAAGAGAACACATACAGAAAAAAAAAATGCAGAACATAAATAGTACATTACAGAGAGAGATCGAGAAATCGAAAAAATTACTTGAGAAAAGGATAGCATTGCAGGAGTGGAAATGTATGTGTGTTGTTGTTAAAAGCATCAATTTTCTTCACCTTTGCCTTCAAATACGTGTCTGGTAAGTAGGAATTTGAAGAGAATTTAGATGAACAACATGGCGAAATGGAGGATGAAGAAAACGCCATTGTTGTTTGGTTGATTGAGATTTGAGAGTGACAATAGTACAGTGGAAGAGTGGTGTGGTGTGGTGCTTCTTTTATAAAAAAAAAAGAATATAATATATATATTTGGAGGTCCTGGTTAATTTGGGTGCTGATTGAAACACTTTGGACCACTACCTTCCGCCGCTTCTCCTGGCCCGCCCGCCATAAGAAATTTTCTTTTTCGTCAGTTATATATATTTTAAAATTACAAACGTACTCCCTGTATTATAAATATATGGTCTCATCAATATTATAAATTAATAATTCTTTAAAAGTACAAATATATCTAAAACAATTTGGTAAATACAATTCTATTGTGTTTTTTTTGTTAAAATTTAAATCTAGTTGAAATTCATCTTTAACTTTTTTTATTGCATCAGAAAGTTCTGATGTTGTTTTTTCGAACGCACTATAAAATTGTGAATAATTTTAGATGTGATAAGTGTTTACTTATCCTTAACTGGTTGCAAAGGTATTGTATCATCTTCATTCTTTAATTTCATCATCAATATTGTTTTTTTCTGATGACATCCATAATTTCTTCTAAGTAATGGACATCTAAACATGTATCACTTTCATCCCCGGATAATCCAAAAGGTTATTGACGTCAATATTTTTGCGGTAACTGAAATTGTAAGCGTCTAAAGTTTCAATCCTGAAATACAGCAAACATGAAAGGAAAATAGCAAGCAAACAACAATATTTGTAATTGAATTTATGCGAAGGTTACAATTTTTATAAAATCTTTAAGAAAAGATAGGTAATCCCCTGATTCTTCTCTTCAATGATGTTCTTGATTTGATGGAATACTTGCGGCTCAACTTTTGGAGCGAAGACTTCTTTGTACTTGCGGCTCAACACTTGGAGCAAAGACTTCTTTATATGCAGAAGACTTGCAGATCACCACTGAAGAGCAAGGATTCTCTATGTAATTCTATGTGTCTTCTTCTTTTCTTCTCCCTTTTTTCTGGTCTTATGAAGACCTCTTTATATAGGCTTGAGCTAGGGTTTTAGGGGTATTTTTGTCCAAACAGGCTTGAGCTAGGGTTTTAGGGGTATTTTTGTCCAAACAATTTTGGTCCTTGGGCTTGAAGAACATGAGTTGGGAGTCTTGACAACTTAATGGACTGATCCAAATGTGATTTGGACTTTATTTAAGTCATATATTTTGACTTAAATATTAATCTGACTTTATTAACCAGTAATTTGACTTGACCAATATATCATTAATTTATGGATTAATCCAAAAATTAATATGGATTTATCAATAAAATTTCATTGTCTACAGGAATCATTAATCATGACCTCAAGTTCATGAATAACGTTTTTTATAGAACACTTTTTAAATTAATAAATATTAATTTATCAATTAAATAATACCTCTATAAAATAATAATATTTTTTGACTTGACCAATATATCATGAATTTATGGATTAATCCAAAATTTAATATGGATTTATCAATAAAATTTCACTATCTACAGGAATCATTAATCATGACCTCAAGTTCATGAATAACGTTTTTTATAGAACACTTTTTAAATTAATAAATATTAATTTATCGATTAAATAATACCTCTATAAAATAATAATATTTTATTATCTCATCTATATTAATTTAGTGAGGCTTTACTGTAATTGAAAATTTAACAATATATAGAGTATGTCAAATGTAACACACAACTCTAGTCCCAAAATATGAGTTAAACTTCACTAACACCATTCTAATAACAGTGTGATTTATTAATTCTTTATCATTTTATTTCTTGAGTTAAGAGAAAAAGGAAGGGTTGAAAATCAAATTGTTTCACTAGTCAAAAAAGTTATTTAAGTAGTTGAATTGATTCCACTAATAATTAGCTGGTATTTAAGAGTTAGGTGTGAGCTATTTTTTATTTATTTTTATATATACAACTCACATTGCTAGAGCCTATAGATTCCATGTTACTCTTTTTTTTTTTTAAACTACAAAGTAGAATCATAACGTCGTGTCTTCAAATTACTTGTAGCTATTTTTAAAGTACAAGTCACAGATTAATTCATTATTTTTTGCAACTTACTAGAGTACAAATTATACAACTTTATATTATATTATATTATTTTTATTATAAATAGATGAGAGAAAAAACGTTTTTTGTTAATTATAGGAGTACTCCACGTTTTCTTTTCGTCAGGTCAAAAAGATACGACTTTTTTGTTAATTGAAGCATGGTTGATTTGGCTGTATTTTACTTTTTTGTTTTAATGAAGCGTGACTTAATGGATTAATATATATTTTCTAAATTGAAAGGAGTAAACACACTCAAGATAATAAGATAAGTTTTAAAAAATCATGAATTTATATCGTTTAACCTTATGTCTAGGGATCTTTTAATAATAAAAACATACAAAATTTCTCAGCAAAAATTACTATAAGAAAAAGGAAATTGGTGTTACCTTACTAATCATAAGTTTGTTCAAAACCTTTATAATCTTTCTTTTTTTCATACATATAATATACTTGCTTTTTTCATTTTATTTATACATTGGTTGTAGACCTCAAAACAAATTGAGACTCTACAAAATGAGTTTAATTTTAGTAGGATTTTTGGAGATTATTTTATCCTAAAATCTAGTTCATGTAATATATTTTTCCAAAGAGTAATCTACAAAATTTCATAATTAATAAAATATTATTCATAAAGAAATCAAGATGTGGTCAAATTATTCTTGATAACCAAATCATCATATGTTAAAAATTTAGAGAGAAAATCAAGAGATGATTAATAATGTGGGCTTATTTACAGAGATGGTCTGCTAGATAATCGGAGTTTAGTTTGGACTTTGGCGGATTATTGATCATTACTTAAAATAGAACATTTTGAAATCAAATTATTTTGATTGATTTGGGTATTACATTCAAATAAAGGATATTTCTGAATATTTTAATAACAATCGAAGTATATTTAATCATATGATATAACTAAATAAATTTAGCTAATAAACGAGGACAAAGAATTATATATATATTCAATCTTTTTCCATTTTAAGAAAGGCAAATTTTAAATTGTTTGGGTTGCCCCTTTAAGTCATCGAAGAGCAATCGGACATATCTTATTTCATTGCCCCTAAAGGTCATATCAATCCCTTTCGAGAGTTTTTAATAATTTCCACCTATCTTATTCATTCATTGATTGATGTTAGAACTATATATTTTTCTTGAGTGATAGATATAAATTAATTTATAGAGTAAATACATCAAATTATTTTTGAATTTGGGAGCAAAATTTATTTTAATAGTTTAACTAAATGAGTATTTAAATATTTCCTTGACAATTTTGAAATAATTTAAATATCCCATAAGGGGTGACGTGGCGGAGTGCTGAATTTATAAAATCTACCTATGTCATTTTTTTATTGACCAACATATAACTGACATTTAAAAAAAAATCTTGATATATTAATTTTTTAAATAATATGTAAATTTTCTTATTTAGAGGTAATTGAAATTCGTAAATTCCTTTTTATTTTTTATTTTTCTCTTTATTTTGTTGTCTTCTCTAATACACCTCCTTGTCCATTGAAGCACATTTTCCTTTTATCTTCATCCCACTTGTATCAACTATTTTCATTTGAGTAGCTCTTTAATAATATGTAAAATTCTACATCAATACCATATTATTTGTAAAATTCTACATCAATACCACATTATTGACATCGATTTCATTTTATATTATCGACGTGAATTTCACAAATATAAACTGTCTTGAATTTTGTGTAATCCCTTTTGATTTTTTATTATTTTGTAGAGCTAAAAATATGGATCAACCTTCTTTTTCTTTTGAGTTGTTAAGACAAGATCACTTCCAAAAAACCAATCTTCAAGAGGGCAGATTTGAAGGGAAAGTTCGAAGAAGATAATTGTGAATTTTCTTCACTAAAGTTAATCTTCAAAAAATTATTGAATGATGAAGAAAAAAGAGCACTGATAATTGGAATGGTGAAGAACAAGGAAGAAGAAAGAGAGGAGGGCCGAGGGCGACCATACAGATTTGTGAAGAGGAGGTCCACTAATTAAAAGTATTTAAAATTAATAAACTAAAATTAATAAAAAGGGTCCACATTTTAAATTTTGAGGGGAGAAAAGATTTAAGAAGATGGGGCCCACTAATTAAAAATAATTAAAATTAATGAAAATGGCCCATATTTTAAATTTTGATGCTTGAAAATGTATTTTTTTATTAATTAATTTAAAAAAAGTGTTTGAGAAAAATGGTGAATAAATAAATAACAATGATGTGGTGCGTAAATGACTAATGGACTACTATGTGACAGGTGAGAGTAATGTTATAATTTCATGGTGATATTAAATCACTGTACTTAAATGTCCGTATAATTAAAGTGTTAAAATAAGTTTTGCTACCAAGTTCAAAGATGATTTTGTGTAGTTTCTTCTCTAATTTATATGATCAATTATATATTTTTATAAATTTTATTTTAAATTTAATCATGACATATATATCTTTATCTTATCTTATTTAATTTAAAATTATTTTACTCATCTTTCAAATAGAATAAATGGTCAAAAAAATCATAATCTCAAAATAATTTAATTTGGTAACGCAATCACTCAATGAAATTTGGTGTAACTGGAGTCGAAGAAGCTGATGATGTTACTTCTTTTTTCTTCTTTGCTTGTATAATCTCATAACAACAAAAATAACTTTTAGTGACAATAAATATATTTTAATAAAGAGTGTTAAAATATTTATCGATATTAATTAATTGTTATTGTACACAATGTCGCTATAAACTTTAAGAATATTTACACATATTTAGCTATAATCAAACTATTGTCGTTAATTAATTGTAGCTAAAGATTATTTTTGACGTAGTGTCTGTGCTTAGGTTACTCTGTCGATTGAATTCCCTGTACATTTCTAAAAGACACATACACGATTTCAAAACTATGCAATATCCGCTCCGGAGCGGAGTTAGGAGGCGCCGGGGGTTTCACTTGATCCTCTTTGTTAAAAAATTACATGGTATAAGTTTCACCTCATAATAAAATTCGTGTGCTCCTATTAAAGACGATTTCAACATCTAATACTAGATTTGAATTTAAAAGACTTGATGGTCGAAGGAAACTCATATTTCAAAATAGTGTAGCATATGACTCAATTAAATCAATATAATTTAAATTTGCATTATACAAGGCAATATAGAAAAAGGAAAACACCAATCTGAAACATCTTACCAAGTTTAGTTCGATCAAACAATGGTAGATTTACAAAATGTACTGGTAACTTTCCTAAATTTCTTTCAAAACTAAACTTTTTTAAAAAATATAGCCGTTCATAAAAAAAAAAAAAACTTCTCATTTAAATACACTACTGAAATTTTAACAAAAGTATTATTAAGCAACCAAAATCTTACACTAGATTTTTTGTTCTTAACACAAAAGATTTTGAAAATCTTATTATGAGTTCGAAACGTTGTGCTGCTTGCAAGCAATTGAGACGAAGATGTCCTTCAGATTGTATTTTTTTACCATATTTTCCTCCAAATAATCCTCAAAGATTTTCTTTTGTTCACAGAATCTATGGTGCTAGCAATGTTGGAAAGTTGCTCCAGGTAATACTATATTATATATATACATGTTAATTATTATATTAGGTTCGAAGAATGTACATGTATGTATACGTAAATAATAAGTAGGTGTTTATTATTTTTAAATTTTGAATTTGCCTCTGATCCTGATTTCATCGAAATCTTATTACATTTTCGACTTATGTTTTTGTTCCTCTCATTTCGTTAATAACCTCCTCTTTTCTAAGTTCTAATTAAGTTGAAAAATATTGGATATATTTTTCATGAAATTAATTAATTAATTTTGTTTATCTTTTTTTTGAAATATCAGCAAGTTCAAGAGCATCAACGAGCGGATGTAGCGGATTCCTTGTACTACGAGGCTTATTGTCGAATTAAGAGTCCAGTTTATGGGTGTGTTGGAATTATCAGCATTTTACATCAAGAAATTGATCGTTTAGAACGCGAGTTAGCAAAAGTACAAGCTGAAATTAGCCTTGTTAAAGGCCAGACACAAATAGAAGGACACTTAGCACAAGGGCAACAAGTTGAACTTTCATCATCATCTTTTGATCTTTCTATTACTACTACTCCTTGGTTTTACTAGAATTGCTTTAAGTTACTCTAAATTAACCAAGATAATGTCATGTACTCTTTTATTCGAATAATTAAATTATTTTATTTGAGTCGATCGTGTTTTCACATAGTACTAATTGCAATCATTGATATTCTCTAGTTGAAAATTAAGCTAATTTTATCGCGTTAAATATAGCACATATAATGTGATCGATATATATTATATTTAAGTTCTATCTTTAAATTGTTAACAAGTTATGTCCAATTGATAAATTTATCTTGTTCGTAAGTCATGTCAGGTGAGATAAAATTGTCTTATTCATAAGTTGTGTTGGTTTTTTATTATTACATATTTGATTTGATATGATAAAAGTTAATTTTTTAATGTTTGGTTGCATAAAATGGTTTTTAAGGAAAATATTTACTATTAATAGGGGGAATTGACTTTCCTAACTTATGAAATTGATATTCATGTTAGAAGCTTGACTAATGATTCGTGTAATGTAAAACTCATTTAAGGGAGAAATTGATTTTCCTAACTTATGAACGAATGTTGTTTTATTCCTAGCAACTATCTTAACTTGTAATTTTTCTTTTATTTCTCACCTGGTCATCATAAATCATAATTCACATTAGAGTCCTACTAATCAATCTAAATTCGTGTAATGTAAGGTCCATATAAGGGGGGAGCATTGCCTAACAATACTTAACACGATCTTTTTCATATTCAGAATTAACCTTAAATCTTTGATTATGGATGGAGAAATTCTATCTATCTCCTGACAACTTATTTCAACTAACACTTAAATATTATTTTAATATTTAATACTCAAAAGTTCAATTAAAACAATATTATTAGTTTATCCATTATATATCATGAAGTATTTTTCACTAATTAACTAAGCAATTATAAAAGATATTTTTTTATGAAAATACTTTACGATCACACGAAACACACTTGACTTTTATTTGTGGGGTGAAGTAATTCCTCTCATAAAATTAAATAATAATAATAATAATAATAATAATAATAATAATAATAATAATAATGAGAAAGTGTGTTAATAAATGATTGGGAATTGAAGTAACATGGATTTATCATATAAAGTTGCAGAAAATATGCAATGCATTTTGTTGTACGAGGGAAAACGGCTTCAACTAATTTTCATGACATCATAAGAATACCATTGTGAAATTGTGACATCAGCGTGATAACTTAAATCTTTTTTTTCATCAGTAACAACCATACTAACACATGAAATATAATCTTTCTACTATATGAAATATTACTTAATTTGTAGTACTGAACAATTAAATTTTTATCGAAATCAATTTTTAGGTTATATTTTATCTCTTTATAACAATTTTTTGTTTTTACATATAATAACAACATGAAAAAAAAAACCATTTTATAACAACACATATTTTTTTTAAAAATTACCCCACTATAGTATCTGTTTTTTGATAACATAATAATCAATCATCATCATTATAGAAATAAAATCTCTAAAATTATCAATAATAGGTCTAGAGATTCAGAATGAATATTTTGATATTTTAATATTATTTATGACAAATAATAATATATGAATATATATATTTCCATGAATAGATTGAAATCTACGAAACAAGTTACAATTTTTCAAGTAGATTTAAAATGTATCTTTTTAGATTAAATCTTTATACATTTAATTATGAATTGAGTGAAATTGTATTAACCTTATTTAATTTTAATTTGTGAAGTATGCATATTTTTGAGATTTAAAATTTAAAATAATTTAGTTATAATAAGAAACACACTTGGCAAAATTCACTTAGTTTATTTAATTTAAGTCAGTATTCTACTTAAAGTTTCAAATAGAGCTCTTTAAGTTGAAGTTGCATTAAAAAGTATAATGATATATAGTGTGATACTATTACATAGTAGCAATCAACATACTAAAATAAACAGAAATATGGGGGGGAAAAAATCTAATTCCAATAACAAACCTGTTGAACAACAACAATTACGATTTTCAAGTATGTTGAAATGCAAGCAAAATACATTCAGAAAGTAAATCAACGGGTACACTAGCTAACTTTTGCTTATGCTAAGATTACAAATTGGTAAATTGGGCTTACAAATTGGCCATAGGAGTACTCCGAAATATAAAACAAACACTTTAAAAACAAATTGTGCCTATCCATGACCTCATCGATGCTTCAACGATGATGTCCCATTCCTAATGGATGATGTCCAACACCTAGTGGATGATGTCCATGTACCTGACCCAAATTTGGGCTATTAACCAAATGAGCCAAAGTTGTCATGGCATGAGATTGCCCTGAAATTAGCCCTGCAGTTGAAGGATTTTGTGCCAAGATTATTGAGTAACCATCATCAAAATTGTCCATGCCTTGTGCCACTAGCTGCCATACTAAACTCCCTCCCATTGTCCCTCCTGCTTTGGCAAAATTGTACACAGTTCTGTAAACTAAACTCATGAATGTGTCTCTTGCATTTTGATTGTATCCTGGATCTTTGCTCGACTTCCCAAATTCAGCGAGAATCAATGGCTTCTTTAATATGGTTCTTGAATCTTGCCAATGACTTGTCATCCACGTTTGCATGAATGTTGCTTGTGCATCGTCACTTTGTCCAGACAACCTGTTAACCAAAAAAGGTTTTCCATTATATTTGACGAGTTTAAGTTTTGTGCACTAACAAATTGTTAGAGATTTGTTTAGTACTCTTAACCATTGATCAGTGTATGCATGTATAGTAGCAAAATCAATCTCTTTAACAAGATGGCTACTGATGAAATCTGTTCCAACTTGAAAACCAGGATTAACTTGCTTCTTTTCTGGCATTGAATCGCCATAAAATCCTTCCATTCCTATCTCCAATAAGTGTTTTTTATCTAGTGATTTCACATAACTTGCCATCTCCTGAACCCATCCCTGCAAAAATCACATCACATAATAATATTATTAAAAGAACATCACAATTAAGAGTATAACATATGATAGATTTGTGTCTATTTTTACTCACATTAACTGTTTTTCCAGAATAATCAGCATTGCAGCGAGGCTCATTGATAAGTTCCCATGCCATTATAGTTGAGTCATCTCTGTATGCTATTCTAGTCATTGTATTGACCCTTGTCACTATTTTCTTAACATGGTTCTTGTAATAATCTTTAAGTGCTGGATGAGTATAAAAATCATCTTCACTGTTAATATTCTGAATTCCTGCATTTTTTGCCCATTGAGCATATTGACTTCTCCCTCCAAAATCTTTGTAGTTATTCACAAAGCTCAATATTAAGCGTATCCCATACTTTCTTGCTTCCGAGATCACAAAATCCAATCCCTATATCACAAAGAATCGATCCATGTTAATTAAAGGCCATAAATATAAAACAATGTCACCTATACTACAAAGTAAAGAAAACAAGTAACTTATAAGCCTGTAATTCCTGATGACATAAAAAGTAAACAAAAAGTTTGTTCTGTCAAATAGTTTTGAACTTTAAAGTGAGATGATCATACACTTCAATACTAATAAACAACCTGTAAAACACGTTCATCATAGACACCAGGAGAAATTTGCAATGCTGCATCGCCACCATCGCTAAAAGCCCAAGTCCTGCATACAGAGAGGCTAGCAGCAGAGGCTTCCTTGAAAACCTCAGAGACTTTATACCTCTCAGTTGGTTCAGCAGCAACATGCATTAGCCAATAAGAGTTGAAACCATTGAACAGAAAAGGTGATCCATTTAGTACAAAATGAGCACCTCTTGTTTTAACAAAATCAACATTTTTAGTATTTTCTATATTCCTAGCTTCTGCGACTATAGCTAGTTGGAGGAGGCAGAGCAAGGCAAAGAATGAGTTAATTGCTCTACTAAAATAAGCCATTAATCAATTTGTTAGAACAATGTATATGGAAATGAAGATTTGACTATCCAAGAGATGTTTGTAGGGGTATTTATAGTTACTTAGAACTTACTAAAAATAGAAAAAAGTAAGAAGATGAAGTGATTAGGAGGATTTTCAGGATTGATAGCCAATAGTTGGTTAACTATATTTAGCAAAAACGAATTTCTTTTTCTTTAATTTCATGGTTTTGTGGAAAGCTGACAGAATGTGAAAATTCAGTTGGAAGGAAAAAGGGAAGAGAATTATTGATCAGAAGAATGAAAGAGATTTGATAAAAGAAAAAAAGTGTTATGAAATGTGGGTGATGTCTTATAAATGTGCTTCTCCATGTGCCTTGTTTTAATAAGTTCATAGGAACTTGAATGTCCAATGGAAAGGTTGAAGAGATTATAATTAAAGAACCTCTCCTTTTATCCTGCAGGATTTGAAGCCAAGAAATGCTGACTTGCATGTGAATTTGGGACACGAGCTAAAGCTAGGCTCAGTAGAACCAGAATTTTCATTAAGAAAATTTAAAATATAAAAAGTAAACATACACGAAAGTCAAATGGATTAAATATTTACTATATATACATAAAAAAATAAATTTAAGCTTTTATATACAATGTAAATTTCGGACGAAAGGGATACAAATGAACAGCCTTGCACACCTCTTCCTCCTAGAGTCCCAGTTGTGCCCTATAGGGGCAGATCTAATGCTTTGACACTGATTTTATCCAAATCCAGTATTTTAGTTTGGAGTATATATAGATTTCAAGTAAAATTAAAATCCACAAAAATTTCAACAAATATTAGATATGAAACAATAATTTTTAGTAAACTAAAAACCTTAAAAGGTAAAAATGAATCAAGTTAAAATTCTGGATCCGACTCGTGTCGGAAGGAAAAACATGAAGGTCAGTTGAATATAGTTGGAAAATGGTTAGTTAAGAAAAGAGAAGAAGTGGTTATTGTAAAAGATGAATGATACTAGCAAAAAGGCACTTTTATTTTCCAGTTCAGTTATCCCATTTAATTTTGTTGATCTTCCAAAAAGAATCTCTCCACTAAACATTTTGAGAACAAATTAAATCTCTAAAGAAGCAATCCCTATCCAAAATCCAAATTTAGGATTCTACGCATCATGAAAATGTTCAAGAATATTGTTTAATTTGATGAGCTAAAAAAGTATATATAAAGTACTAAAATTCAACATATAATTTAGTCCCATGATATTATAAGTATTCATGTCTAGTTTGAATAATATAAATAGGCATTGCATAGGGCTGGATAAAAGAAAAGTGTTCCTTAATTACATGTGATATTTTGGTTTCCATGACTCGAATTCATAATGATCTCTAATTAATACTCATTCAACTACTTTTGGCACTAGACGTTCCCAAAATGAGGATTTTTAGGTAAATTCAATATAATAGATGCAATTAGCATTCCAACCTTCCTTTACCGTTCAAGGACTATTTGAAAGAGAATCCAGTACTTCTTGGTCGTGAATATCTAGATTGATTATTTATTGTTCAAGAATTCATGTCGAGATAAGTAATGAAAACACCCCTAAATTTGGCGTGAATTATTATTTTAGTCCTCCAATTATTGACAGCCTAAAAAACGCTCATCTACATTATTAAATAATATAAAACACCTCTTTTTATGTCACGTGTCATCCACCTATGCGTATATGTGGAATTGTTTGTTGATGTTGCATAGACATAGATATATATAGTTTAAAAAAAGAAGAAGAAATATTTTAAACAATTAAATGCTAGAATTTAGTAATTAAAAAAGAGAAGAACTTTTAAAAATAAAAAAATAAAAAAATCTTAATCTACTCCATCCCCTATCTAGTACCCCAACCCCGTTTATTTTTAAAAGCTTTAAAAAAAGATATTCTTATCTCTAATTAAGTAATTTAAAAGTGGAAATCAAATTCTTTATTCATATATTTGTTATTTAGGCTTATGATTATTAGTTTTGGATTAAACATGTATACACTTGTATGTTTTCTTCATTTGCACCTTTTCTCAATAAAGCTCACACTTTATTTGTGATTTGTACTTAAAAACCCCAACAAACCTTAGAATTATTTTGCGTTTTTTACTTTCGATAACACTGACTTCGAGCAACACTGCTTTAAGGTTTGACAATGGTTCCAGTGGTAGGCTGAGGACTACATTATACTGCTCAAAAATACAACTTGCCATTTTGGAACTACTATAAACGCTTAAATTGACAAAAGTCAAATCTTAATAGTAACTAATGAAATAGTCGAAGTGTGCATAGGTTGACTCGTATTCTCAAGTGATTCACAATTAAATTGATTTGTAGTAACTAATAGTACTTGATGAGCAAATGCAAACATGTCAAATAGCAGATAAAGAAAAGAACAATACTTGCTAATATAACTTGTCTACAAAAACAGAAAAGAAAAGAAGACATAAAACTTTAATCCCTATGCTCTTGAAGCAGCCCCTATTTCTTTCTTAGAATATATCAACATGTTGAATCTTGAGAGATAACAGCACAAGCTTTTGAAGAATCAACAACTAATACTCCAGTTTGAGTACTGTCTTGTAAATTCTCAATGCGTAAGCCTCCACAAGACACCTCAAGTTTTTGACAACTTATGTGACAAGGTGATTTACGATCACTGATTTGAATTTTCCCACTCAGACTAACAGAAAATCTTGTAGTCTGACCAGACACGAAGTCACCAGCAATAGATGTACCAATCCAATATTCATATGCCTCAGGTAAAGCTGCAAACGTTGAATCGATTACGCTTTGATCTTTTGCATCTTGATGGAGTTTATCAAACACATTGGCACTCCAAAGAAGGGTGTTGGTATAGGATATGTTAGCCTTGAAATCGTTGTAATAGAAATCATAATTCTTGTTAGGATTTTGAACTGAGAAAGTGAGGTTCCAATTGTCTGGATTGTACATTATCAGAGGATGAACATAACGAGTCAATACAGAAATCGAAGATGATGACACTGCTTCAATTTTGAATTTGGGATCGCGAAGTACCATAGTAGTATCTTCATGATCAACATAGAATACGCGAAAAGCTAGAGTGACACCAAGAGCTATGGCTAATACAAGTAGTAAGATTTGTAAAACCAGAGACTTTTTGTAGAATCAATTGTTGTTGCATCCTTGTTATTTGATTTCTCCTCCATTTGATTAATACGAAAAAAAAAAAATTGACAAAAATTTGATGAAATAGAAAAAGTTTACTAATTGAGAATGTAATTTCTTAGGTTAAAGTGTGATTGTTATATAGAATTGAAATGGTCATTATTCTAAAAGGAATAGGAGAAATTGTTTCCATTATGTAATTGGATTCGGAATTATTTTTCAGATTTAGGTGTTGGATTAATTTTATTTTAAGGCATAAAGTGTTTGTTTTACGAAAAAGAAACGTTTTCCTAATCGTATTCTACTTAGGTTTGATAATGTTGGAAACTTTTTCCAAAATCCAAATCATTATTTGTCTTCTTTTTATTCCTTTCCTTTTCTGTTTATTCTATTATTAATTCCAAAATTAGTTTTTCTATGTTACTTTTCACTTTTAATATATTAAAAAATAATAATAATTAGCGAAATTGATTTTTTTCCCACATGATTTGTGCTCCTTAAATTGTCCAAACTAACTTCTTTTTTTATTCTCCTTTTTTCTCTCTCTTAGTTGTTTATGCTAGTTTTTTTATTTGGTAATTTTATGTTATTATTAGTAATCGAGATCATTAATCTTAACCCCAAATTCAAGAATAACGTTTTTACAAGTGAGTTCATTTAAATTCACGGATTTTATGGTGTCGAAACAATTTTTAAATTAATAAATATTAATTTATCAATTAAATAATACATCTACAAAATAATAATATTTTATGGTCCAACCTATATTAATTTAGTGAGATTTTACTGTAGTTTTTGAACGTGCAGCCAAATGGCCCTACCCCGTTTAATTTTTAAAAATACAAATTTTGACCCGCCCTGTCCCGTTTAAGCATCGAACATTCGCTGCCCAGCCCCAATTGCCATTCCTAGTTATAAGGCACCAAAAAATTGAACCTTTCAAATGAGAAGCAGGTAAATATAAAAACTTCTATTTTGTCAAACAGAGAATATGCTTCAATTGTTACCTTCAATAGTTTTCCCATGGGGCTTTCACCAAATTCTTACTTCATAGTTAAGTTTAGAGTAATATTTTCTTTTCACATGATTTGCAGTATATTTAATTTCATAGTAATTTGTTATATAGAGTTTGATTTTAATTGTTTTACGATATACTCAAACCTAGTTATTGTTATTTATCCTAATAACTTATTTAAACTGTTGTATTTTTTTTATTTAAAAAAAAAGAAGATTATTCCCATAAAAGAATAAATAGAATACATTGGTTTATTGTTGAAAACGGTAAGTTTCTAAATATTTTATTTTCCTAATTTGTTACCAATTGGGTTTCCCACCAAGGCAAGGATTGACTGGTTATAAATATACCTCCAATTTTTACAGCAATTGCATTCAACCTTCTTCTTATTATTTTGTTGTATAAACTGATAATCATAAACCCTCTCTCAAAACTATACTTTCTTCACCTTTTGGAAAATATATATGATGAATATGGATTTAGATGAGTTTTGTCCTACGGATTCAGAGTTGCTCACATTCCTTTTGAGGTTTATTGCTAAAGAACCTTTGTGTGACGATGGATTTATTACGGAGCTTGATGTTTACAAACAAGAACCATGGGTAACTTATAGCTACGGCCGCCACTCATGTGGAGTACAAGATAATACTAGTAGTTATCGATACTTTATTACACCAATTTCAAAGCGAAGAGGCAGATCAGTTCACAGGACTGTGAGTAGAAATATTGGCAAGTGGAAGCAAATATATGAGGAGATTATTAATCGCGGACGAAAGATACGTCTGGTTTATGACGATCGTAACAATGGCAAGTGGATTATGAAAACTTATGTGCTAAACAAGCATGTAGAATACAATAATAAATCCTAAACAAGTTGGAATAACAAGATACATTCAGAAAGTTAATCAACCATGCATACACTAGCTAATTTTTGCTAATGTTCCAAATTTGGAAGTTAAGTTACAAATTGGCCAAAGGAGTACTCCGAAATATAAAACAAACACCTTAAAAACGAATTGTGCCTATCCATGACCTCATTGATGCTTCAACGATGATGTCCCATTCCTAGTGGATGATGTCCAACACCTAGTGGATGATGTCCATGTACCTGACCCAACTTTGGGCTATTAACCAGATGAGCCAAAGTTGTCATGGCATGAGATTGCCCTGAAATTAGCCCTGCAGTTGAAGGATTTTGTGCCAAAATTATTGAGTAACCATCATCAAAATTGTCCATGCCTTGTGCCACTAGCTGCCATACTAAGCTCCCTCCCATCGTCCCTCCCGCTTTGGCAAAATTGTACACATTTCTGTAAACTAAACTCATGAATGTGTCTCTTGCATTTTGACTGTATCCTGGATCTTTGCTTGACTTCCCAAATTCAGCAAGTACCAATGGCTTCTTTAATATGGTTCTTGAATCTTGCCAATGACTTATCATCCACCTTTGCATGAATGTTGCTTGTGCATCATCACTTTGTCCAGACAACCTGTTCAACAAAAACTTATCCTGTTATATATATTACGAGTTTGAGTTATATGCACTGACAGTATATATGTCTGTTCAGTACTCTTTACCATTGGTCAGTGTATGCATGTATAGTAGCAAAATCAATATCTTTAACAAGATGGCTACTGATGAAATCTGTTCCAACTTGAAAACCAGGATTAACTTGCTTCTTTTCTGGCATTGAATCGCCATAAAATCCTTCCATCCCTATCTCCAACAAGTGTTTTTTGTCTAGTGATTTCACAAAACTTGCCATCTCTTGAACCCATCCCTGTTGATAAACATCACATACTCACATAGTTAGCACAAAAAAACATGAAACATTATTGTGTTTGCTTTTAGTTTTTACTCACATTAACTGTTTTCCCAGAATAATCAGCATTGCAGCGAGGCTCATTCATAAGTTCCCATGCCATTATTGTCGAGTCATCTCTGTATGCTATTCTAGTCATTGTATTGACTCTTGTCACTACTTTCTTAATATGGTTCTTGTAATAATCTTTAAGTATTGGATGAGTGTAAAAATCATCTTCACTGTTAATATTCTGAATTCCTGCATTTTTCGCCCATTGAGCATATTGACTTCTCCCTCCAAAATCTTTGTAGTTATTCACAAAGCTCAATATTAAACGTATCCCATACTTCCGTGCTTCTGATATCACAAAATCCAATCCCTATATCACAAAGAATCGATCCACGTTAATTAAAGTCCATAAATATAAAACAATGTCACATTTACTACACAATAAAGAGAACAAGAAATTATAAGCCTCTAATCTTGAGACATAATAAGTAAACAAAAAGTTTGTTCTGTCAAATAGTTTTAACTTTTAAATGAGATGATCACATATTTTTAAACTAAGAAACGACCTGTAAAACACGTTCATCATAAACACCAGGAGAAATCTGCAATGCTGCATCGCCGCCATCACTAAAAGCCCATGTCCTGCATACAGAGAGACTAGCAGCAGAGGCTTCTTTGAAAACCTCAGAGACTTTATACCTCTCAGTTGGCTCAGCAGCAACATGCATTAGCCAATAAGAGTTGAAACCATTGAACAGAAAAGGTGATCCATTAAGTACAAAATGTGCACCTCTTGTTCTAACAAAATCAACATTTTTAGTATTTTCTATATTCCTAGCTTCTGTGACTATAGCTAGTAGAAGGAGGCAGAGCAAGGCAAAGAATGCTCTACTAAAAGAAGCCATTAATTAATTTGTTAGAACAATGTATATAGTTTGTAAAATGAAAAGGATGATTTGAGTAGCCAATGGATGTTTGTAGAGCTATTTATAGTTACTTACAACTTACTAAAAATAGAAAAAAGTATGAAGTTGAAGTGATTAGGAGGATTTTCAGGATTGATATCCAATAGTTGGTTTGCTAAATTCGGCAAAAACAAATTTCTTTATCTTTAGTTTTGTGGAAAGCTGACAGAAGGTGAAAGTTCAGTTGGAGGAAAAGGGAAAGAGTAATATAGGGAATTGATAAGAAAAATTGAAGAATTAAAAAAGGAAAATAGAGGTGCCGTGAAATATATAATGTGGGTGATGTCTTATGAATTTGATAGGCACATAGGGACTTGAATATGAGTATATGATACAGAAGGTTGAAAAAGCTTAAATCAGAGAGGTGGATTCAGAATTTAAAATTTACGGGTTCAAACCTTGGTCTGTGACTACAAATGAATTTTTACTCATTCACCACATCTATGTTCAGGGTTCCCAATGGAAATACTTAGTTTTACTCAAAGGTTTCACAATATAAATATAAAGTCTGAGCAAAAGTTATTGAATTCTCGAGAACTCACACGTATACATCCGCCCATGTGCCTTAAAGTTAATGAACCTCCGTTCATCCCACATGATTTGAAGCCAAGAAATGCTTAAATAATCAGCTCATACTTTAAAGAGATTTTAGGAGCACATGCATGTGAAGTTAGGCGTCGGGCAACGTAAATTTTTCTACCTTAAAGAATAGAGATGAGAGATCAGTAAATAAATACATTTAAGGGTTGAGTCGATTCAACATCTACTTTATGTATAAAGTGATCAAAATATAATTAGGAAGTAATTAAATACACGATGAAGATAAAGAGCAGACTGGATTCAACATCTACATAAATGATCAAAATATAAGGAAGTCATTAAAGACACGAATAAGATATGGGGCTAGCTGGATTCAATTTCTATTATATATACAATATGATTTTTGAGCGCAGGAAATTCGGATCAACTCCTACCGCTCCGACCAGGTAGGAGCAAATCTACTGCGCTTCATTCCTGAATTCATCCCAACCTAGTATTGAAATTAAAATCACAAAAATTTCAGCTAATATTTTATTTGATCTCGTAATTTTAAAGTGCAATAAGTATGGCGTTATAGAACCTTAAAAGTTAAACTCATGACTAAATCAAAATCCTGAATCCGTTTCTGACGGGTAGATAGAGAAAGGGCATGAGCTAATAGGAAGTTGATAGATGTGGTGAATATTTTGAAAATGGTTAGTTAATTAAGAAACAGAAGAAGTGGATATCCTAACTGATTACTCCATAAAATATGCATGACAGAAGCAACATATAATAAGAGAAATATGACTATGAAAATGGCTTATGCATGCATTCCATGTGGCTACTTGGCATCACCTTCTACGTATATTGTGTAGTAGTAATAAATTCAGTTATCTCAACTTCTACATGTAAATAACAAGTTATTGTTTGACGTAGCAATATGCACAAAAGTCAAAATTATCAGAGTATACAGTGGCGGGGTCATGATTTTCATTAAGAGGATTAAAAATATAAAGAAGTAACCATGTGAAGAAGTTAAGCCGAGGAGATTCAACTGCTATATGATATAGATATATATAAAAAATAATTTTAACCTTATATATACCGTGTTAATTTCAACGATCCTCTTCCTATTTTCCGGTACCCTAGCTCCGTCCAGGAGAGAAATACGTTATTGACAGTAATATTAGGGAGAGTTGATTTATATGCATGTAACCCTTTACAATTGTATTTTTAATTTTATGTACTTTTTACAACAAAAGAAATATCTTATTTTTTATACTGAATAAATCTGAAAAGATCATTTTCTTTCTTTCAATTTGGAAATGGCGAAAATAAATGATTTCCAACCTTGGAGTTTTGATTAAATTTGAATCATGCATTGCTAGGCTCATTTGAGGTGGAGCTCCCAACAGAATTTTCTGCATACGTTTGACTCAAATCCTAGACATCTGATTACAAACATGTATCATCAACTAATTACTTAGTTAATTATATTGCTACTAGATTGAGAGGGTTGAAACTAAAAGTTGAGATAAACGAAAAGTTCATTAACAAACAACATACTAATTAAGATATAAATTTTCCAATTAACTTATCATATAACAATAACCTATCCATTCAAGATGTGAAATTTGAAATTATAATATATGTAGTATATGAAGAAAATATGAAAATCTTCTCTCTTTTAATTTGGCTGAGATTATACGTCATTGGTAGTTAGTAAATGGAAGTAAAATGGACAACTTTGCAGAAAGTCTGCTCTATTATTTGATACAAGTGATATCACATATATACCCCCTCCATTTGCTTGTTTAAAAAAAAATTCCTTTTTTTTAGCAATTTTTTAATTCTAATATTCCACATGACATGTTTATTTACATAAAACGAGATAATATTTTAACACATTTCACATATCTTTAATTTAATATTTAAAAAATCAAAAAAAATCTTTGTTTTCTTAAACTCTACATCAAATTATATCGACAAACAAATTGAAACAGAAACAAATTAAAAAAACGCAGCCGCGAAAATGATCAGTTAATGTTAGTGACGTATCTCACTAATCCAGCTGACGTTTTAATTAGCACAACATATTGTATTTCGTTGTAGGCTCAATTTTTTTTTGAAGTATATAAATAATAGTCAAACCTTTTTATAACACTTATTATCATCACACTTATTATCATTTATCAAAAAATTTTGTTTTAAAATCTTTTACAAGTTTATTATTTTTATTTTTATGTTTGTTGTATGAGATATCTTTATTTTATATAAGGGATTTGAAAAATGAAAAAAAAAGTCATTTTTTATTATTCAATTTGTAAGTGAGTCTGAGATTATTTCGTCCTTTTATCTTTCAAAATAGAGTTCGTATACTTGGCGGCAAAGCTCTAGGTTTCCATTACAAATTCCAGATTTGATAGAGGAAGCAAAGCATATTATTCAACTTCTCGATATCCAAATTTATAATACTTTTTACGTAAATTGAAGATTTTATGCCCTAATTGATAGTCAAGTATAAATTATTTGACTCTCGAAATTCAAATTATGCCAAATAAGACAATGCGATTAGTTATTCTCGAAATAATTGACCGTTTTTCTTTTAGGCTGGGGAGTTTTCTCTCTCTTTTTTCGTTCATTTAATTTGATTGTGGAACTTAGGTCCATACCCTTTCTAGAAGTTTTTTTTTTTTTTGACATTGACATTATATAAAAAAAATAAAAAATTAATGGTGATTAATTAATGACAATAATTTAATTCTTGTTAAATATGTTTTTTTAGAGTCAATTAAGACTCTATAAATGACCATAAAGCCTATAGTAAATCCAATGACAATTAACTAATGCCGATAAGATTTTAGCCCTCTTCATTAATATGAATATTTATTGCCGCTAAAAACTAATTTTATCATAGTGTGAGTATCTAGAATCTCTCATAGAACTAATTATTTTCCTCCATAGCCTCTTAAATAAATGATACTATAGTTTTAAAAATAGTTGAAATATATATATCACACGTTTTTTATATATATAAAAGGATTAAAACATACATTTCAATTAATTATTTGAATATTGTTAAATATACTTAGCCAATTATTACAAAGACATATTTCATGATATACCAAAAAAAAAAAACTGAAAAATAAACGTCATTTCTGATCATGGAACTAATAGAGTATACTTATTTTCTTCCATGTCCTCTAATGTATACTTATAAAATAACTCCTAAATCTTAACCAAATGAGCCAAAGCTGTCATGGCATGAGATTGACTTGTAATAATTCCAGCAGTCGATGGATTTTTTCCCAATTCAATACAATAACCATCCTCATAATTCTCCATGCTTTGTGCAACAAGCTGCCATATTAAGCTTCCTCCCATTGTTCCTCCATCTTTTGCTAAACTATAAATGTTTCTGTATATCGTGCTCATAAATGTATCGCGTATATTTTGATTGTATCCTGGATCTCTACTTGATTTGCCAAATTCAGCTAGAACCAATGGTTTTTTAAGTATGTTTTTTGCGTCTTGCCAATGACTTGTCATCCATCTTTGCATGAATATCATTTGAGCATCATCACTTTGACCAGATAACCTATAATTCAGCATGAAAAAATTAATTAATTCTTGTTATAAAAAAAAAACAGTTAAGGATAACTAGTGTATTATGTCACTAGATAACGTAACATATGGGTGATGTTAGAATTCATTATATTTAAATTTTGAATAAAGTTGATTTGATGTCATGTAAATAATATATTAGTATCATGATTAAATTTGGAGCACGCAATTGCAGGGCCCATTTGGGTCCAACAATTATTTTTTCATATCTAGGACTCAAACCCAAAACTTCTGATTAAGAGTGAAGCATGTGAATTATGAAAAAAGAATAGTACCATTGGTCAGTGTATGCATGAATAGTGGCAAAATCAATCTCTTTGATTAAATGGTTACTAATAAAATCTGTTCCAACTTGATAACCAGGATTAACTGACTTCCTTTCTGGCACTGAATCACCATAAAATCCTTCCATTCCTATTTCTAGCAAGTGCTTGTTATCAATTGATTTCACAAAACTTGCAATTTCTTGAACCCACGCCTGCAATAATATCAAAATATAAACATCAATTATGCAAAATTATTAATTTTAAAATGTACTTAGTAATTGAGAAATATAGAAACTCTCTTTTATTAAGGATTGATTTCTCAGATGATCGCTCGATTCAACTAATAGTTGACTAAAATTTACTTTTTAAAATAATAACTAGTACTTATTAATCAGTTGAACGAGTGATCATTTGAGAAATCAACTCATTTAATTCAGACGTACGTACGTTAAGAGTATTTCCAGAATAATCAGCTTGGTTGCGAGGCTCATTCATTAGTTCCCATGCCATGATAGTTGAATCATCTTTGTAAGTTATTCCAGTAATGGTATTGAACCTTGTAACAATTTTCTGCACTAATGGAGTAACAATTGTAATTAATAATTAAAATTAAATATCGGCCTGATTAAAATTAGCATGTGTTAATTAATTAATGAGTGCTAGGTTTTTGTTACCTTAATGTGATTCTTGTAATAATCTTTAGTAATATAATTAGTGTAGAAATCATCGTCTCCATTTATTTGAGCTCCTGCATTTCGCGCCCATTGAACATATTGAGCTTTCCCTCCAAAATCGTTGTAGTTGTTTACAAAGCTCAAGATTAATCGAACTCCATACTTCTTAGCCTCCGATATAACAAAATCCAAACCCTACATAATGAAATATTACGTTGTTTGACTGTATACAAAGTTCAAGAAATAAAGGGATTTTTGTTACGTACCAAAAGTACCTTTATTAAAAGTATTTGTGGTAATAAGTTGAAAAAGAAAAACTTGTAGTGTAAAAATGTGGATTTAAAAACATGTTATTATGGATAACATTAGTTAGAAGTTCAAAGTTATAATAAAGATTTTTCAAATATAGAAAGGTGTCAGTCAATGTCATATAAAACGAAACAGATGAATGTACTACCTGAAAAACACGTTCATCATAAACACCAGGTGAAATTTGTAATGCTCTATCGCCTCCATCACTAAAAGCCCAAGTACGACATACAGAGAGCCCTGCAGAAGATGCTTCGCGAAGGACCTCAGTGACCTTGTACCTCTCAC